>VZRQ01009367.1:361627-374047 GCA_013397975.1 Machaerirhynchus nigripectus | reverse complement strand
GCGCGCGTCGGATGTGCTCGCGCCCGGCGCCCCGGGTCGCCGTGAGGGGCTGCGGGGCCGATTCCCGCCGTGACGCGACAGTGACAGTGTCCCCAGTGCTTCCCGCTGCTCCCCAGTGACCCCCTAGTGTCCCGGGGCACAGCGACAGTGCCCCCAGTGCCCCACAGTGTTCCCAGTACCCCTCGGTGCTCCCCGGTGTCTCAGGGGACAGCGCCAGGGCCACCACNAGCGACAGTGCCACCACCAGTACCCTCAGTACCTCCAGTGCCCTGGGAGGTAGCGACGGTGTTCAAGGGATAAAAAAGAAGCTACTGCTTGGTCTTACACCGTGTGTGTGGAAATCTCACGTAATCGTGTTGCTGCTTTTGTTCGTGGTTTTTGTGGTAGTTTTACAGCACGGCAGAAAGGCAAATACAAAATGATAATAGTTGGGGAAACTTCACATAGCTTTGGGGAATAGACAGGAATTCTGAGACCAAACAGTCTTCCTAAACAGTGTCCCCCCACCCCGCGGGACAAGAGTGCCCCATTACTTGTGAAATAACACCCTGTTATTTCACAAGTAATGGGGCAGGGGGGTCGTGGGGTCGGCACCACGCAGGCTGTGGAAATCAGATGGGATTGCCTGGCTGGGGGACTGGCCTGCTTCCCTGGGAAGCTGGGGGGAGGGAAAAAACTTTGGGAGAAGAACTCTGAAAGGTGAGAAAACACAGAACGCGCTGTGTTTTAGAAGGGCTAAATAACTGCATCTGGTGCGGAGAGCTGGTGAGAAACGTAGCTTAAAAGGTCTTTCTGTTATCCATGCCTGTTCTGGTCTTTGTGACATTTGCCAGTGTCAGAACGGGGAGAAAGGCCGCAGCGCTGCGAGACAGCGTCTGGCGAGTGCAGGTTAAAAAAAAAAATCGATCCTGAGTTACTTTTTAATATTGTAAGCAAGCTGTCCAGAAATTCGGTGGGGGTTTGCATCGTTATTAATAACAACCTGCGCAGGCATCGACTGCCACAGACGGTCCTTCTGCACTGAAGGCTTCACTTAGACACCCATTTCTCATTACTCACCTTGTTCCTGGTCTTCCCTGGGGGAAGGGATTGAGGCAGCAGCTCTTGCTGTCAGTCCAGCACTCCTCTACAGTGTTTTGCCAAGGGTCTTACGAAATGAGCCTAGCTGCAGCCATTCAGCCCTTCCCAAAAGACAAAGGCTCTGTCTTTGCTGATGGGTAGGAGGATTTTCTATCCACTGATTAGCTAACCTTGAAGGAAACTATCACAAAACAGATTACCAGGAGACCAATTAAACATAACTAATTCCCTTGCTAATCAGAAAATGCCTCATTCTGTATAACCATTAACTTTTAGGTTGTACAAAGCAGTAGGAAATACAAGATCCTGGAGACCAAAAAGATAGAAGAGATTTTGAAAATTTATGACTCTGTTCTGAATAGGATCTATTTTATAACTTGTTTGACCACTTAGCTGCTCCTCTAAGATTCTGTGTTTCATGTAGTATCTATTTATATTGAATTGTTTTGATCTTTGAAAAACAAATCCGCTTCAACCACTACGTTTGAATATGGAACAGTATTTTATTCTGAAGTCATGAAATTATCATGTTACGGTCTTTTGCATTAATTCCCACAGCAAGCTTATAAGCGTAAAATATGAAATACCTATTTTAAAATGTAAATTTAAATCAGTAGATGATACCTTAAAGTTCTGGAAACCATGCTGAAGTACGAGATATGAAGTGATTAATCCATAGTTCCCAGAAGGAAGTCTCTGAGAGACTAGCTTTGTCAAAGTACACATTGTCTGATACCCTACTGTCCTTGCAGAAAAGGATTTAAACTTTCTGTAACATATAAAGTTTGTGGAATGTTACTCACAGTTTGCATCTTTATTTGAAAATGGACCTACTTACAAAATGTTCATTGGACACTAACCCCTCCTGTACTACAATTCTTGACTGGAACGTATACCTGATATATAGGAAGAAGACACACATATCTGTCAAATGACCCTTTACTTGAGATATATTCAGTTTGTGACATATGACATGTCTTCATGCACCATTTTCAATGACTTTAAAACAATATACCCCATGGATTAAGGGACAGATTCATTCATACAAAATTAAACTAATAAATACAGGCACTTAAACCTGGTATCCTTATAGGACACAAATATGGACTAGGAGTGAATTCCCACTGTAATAACTTATCAAACCCCTGGCAGACCACTACCAACTTTGGTTTGGGTACAGAGAACTTAAAAATTCTCCATGGAAACAGATGCCTCAATACTGCCTGCAGTTAGAAAAATGCTTCAGAGAAATGCCATTTTAGACAGCAAGGAGTTTACTCTATTTATATTTCAAGACACAAATCCAGAGAAAAACCTGGCACCCTTAGCTCTATATGTTTCAAATTATATAGTGAACTTTAAAAAACTCCTGTGTAATACACAAAATAATCTATTCTGTGTAACAAAGTAACTGGAAAAATTTCTACATAAACAATAAATGATTCCCTAAGTTATTTCACTAGCTGCAAAACTGGCAATGCACGATGTGCCAGCTGTTTTATATAAAATAATCTCTCTATATAGCCTATTTCCACCCAAAAGAACGTATATATTGCTTGTAGTGCAGTTACAGTCTAGGACAACTATTCACTTCTACTCCTTCTTGAAGTTTGTGAATAATGCCTTCTTGTGATATTTTATTTAATAACCAGTATATAATTAACCAATTATTTGCATTGTCTAGACTTACTCTATGTGACTCTCAGTGCTACTGGTAACGGAAAATGATTGTGGTTCATCTGTGTTTAAAATGGTGATGCTATCAGTGTTAGATGCATTCACAGGGGAGGAGGCAAACACACCATCACTGTAACATTTCATGAAACCAAGTAGTCGGATTTTGAGGCCAGCTGACCACAGCTGTTAATTCTGATAATCCAGAGGAAAACTCCAGACTAATGCCTAGAGAACATGTCACTCATGCAACACGTCAGAGTCGTACAAGGCACGTAGATGAATGCATTAGCAAGTGTAGTCTGATTGAATTTCTGATCCCAGATCCTATCTGCGTGCTTGCACTTTGCTTGCAACATATGTACCCTCACTGCTGATTGCATAGTTGAATCATATAAATTGTTTCATAAATTCAAAATTACAAAATCAAGGAAGAAGCTTAATAAAAAACATAGTAAGTGCAGGTATTCTAATGAACGCAAATTACGGATTTTTTTCACACAAAACCAATGAGAGGAACAAGTTTTCTTGTCCACACTTTCATTAGAACATATTTTAATTATCAGTGATTTACTTTTCTACTTTTCTTCCCACTCTTCGCTTATGCAAAGCAAACTACACCATCCCTAAAGTGGTCTAATACAATTGACTTCAACATTTCAGAAGCAATTTGAACATGCTCAAACAGCTGCGGACACATTATTTTGTATGAATAACTTTTGTGTTTGTGAAACACAAACTGTTCTGATTTGAACACCACTCTTTAGAAGACAACTGCTGTAGAATGGGCCATGCATGCTTTTTCTAGATTTTCCTGCCAGCATGCCCCCGCAGGCATGCTGTTTGAGCAGGGGGATTGTGGGGTCAGCACAAAGGCCTCTAAAACCCAGCTGAGAGAAATGAGGATGCTCTTTCCCTCCCTGTCCATGTCGTACTGGCTGTCACTAGCAGTGAAAGCAAATGTGCTAAATCTTTTCCTGTACTCATTCATTCAATAGAGACATTACCTAACTTTAAACTTCATACAGTCTGCCAAAACTATGTCAGAGGTCAGTAAAGAGCATGACACAAAAACCTGAGGGACAAGATTTACGAAGAGATACAGACACCTCCAGAATGTAAAGTAGGACATTCAGTCTATCCCATCTAAGTAGATTTTGCTAGAAATTTGTAATCTTAGTAGAAAATATCTGGATATATATCATTATTACTAGCAACTGTTAGTTTTCCCTCCTTGGGGAAAGTACTACTGCGTGAATATGTAACATCTTCCAGCTCTACATCCCTTATGTATATAAATTAATCACTGGGGTTTGTCATAAATAAATAAACATCTGAAAAAAAAATTAATGATTTCTAGTTTCAGATGGGTTTGGGTCATGTGCCTGTACCTGTACCTCTCCTCAGGCCACAGGGACTCATCCTTCCATGGTCTATTTCTCCTCCCTCCCAGAAAATGCTGCAGCTTGTACAGAAGCAGGAATGGACTACTCACCCCCACCAGCATCACAGAAAATGCCAAGCTTACCCTGACACTTTTTCCTCAAAGGATGCCTTTCTCTGATTTCTGTCACTCAGCAACTGCCAATTTTCATGAAGAATTTAAATTGCTTTAGAGCATCTAGCTCCTGTCCAATTTTTTGAAACTGACCAGTGGACTCAATGTGGATCTGACAGATGGGTGGATGGAGTACATAACCACTGACATCTTGTTTCCTTAGGAAAAAGGCTTGAGATTCTGCATCACGGAACTGTAGAAGCTCTAACTGGGACACAGAATAAGACTACTAGTTACACAGAAATTTAAGTGGTAAGAAAATTGTTTATTGTTGAGGCATAGAAATTGCTCTCCAGGTGTCATAAAATGACAAATTTTAAAACCCAAGTTAATATATTACATAATGGTGTACCTTCTGTCTTGAGGAATAGTGAATTTTAGTGCATTGAGACAAAGGAGAACACATAATTAGGTTCTTAAGAGCAAAAAATTTGTCCTCTATTACCAAAGTACCCAATCTCTTTAAAATAAACATCTCTTTTCTTCCGCAGCTTTTAGGAGGTGAAGCTTCATGTTTGAGTGTGTGTGCACATGAGTGGGTGTGTTTATATGTATACTTGTGTACACACATGTAACAGTCTTGGGAAGAAGCAGATCAAAAGAGCATTTATTATAAACCTTGTTCTGTATGCTGTGGGAGCAAACTACAAAGTGTAAATTCTGTGTCTGGAAAAAGTTCTGTTGTCCCTGCCCTGAAACCATCTCTCGTTTGCCAAGGATTTTACAGCTGTAGTGGGATTTAGAGGGGTATCATGACACTCAGGTGCTTAAATCCTGTTTCACAGAAAGCTTTGATTATCAGGACAGACTTTGAAATCAAACTCTGCATTCAGTCCACAGCCAGCTGAACTCCAGGGCAAACTTATCACCATGACCTGTTGCTAAATACATAGGGCTGCTGTGTTTTACAACGGCCTGAGTTTTTATAACATGGAGCTTTGTCCCTGAGGATGAGTTGCAGCAATGAAATATGAAGGTCAGTGATGTAAATATTGTTGTGGTCAGGAGTGAGGCTGATAACAAAGGACACAATGTCCACTTTGTTATGGAAAGAATATTTTTGTTATTGGCAGACTTGAGTCAAAGAGAATCCCAGTGCTTCACTGTTTGACACAGGTGCTCTGTTGGGAAGCACTCCCTTTTTCCTGAAGGCAAAAAATCAAGTTCCAGTTAAATTTACTGTCATCCAGATGCTAAATCAATGTCAGACAAGTGGTAATTTTGGCGGGCTATTTAGGATTCAGCATAATCCAGATAACTAGTTCGGCTTCAGCTGGATGCTAATCTTGGCAGCGCATTGAGAATTCAGGAAGATGCTAGTATTGTTCCAACTTCATACACATATTCAGATGGGAAAACTGAATTGTAGCTTGACTGTTCAGGTGTGATGTAGCTTTTTAGATTGAGAAATTGTTGCAGTTACCTTAATTAAAAGGACTTTAAGTATTTCAGAACATTGTTTCAGCTCTGAGGATGACAAATATGCAAGGCAGCAGGGAAGTGACAGTGGAGAGATTGCAGACATATTCTGTCTTTTGACAGAATGAAAACACAGAACTAAGTGGTGTATTTTACTGTGCATGGGCTTATGAATGACCCTGCAAGTCTTGATTCACAGGTGAGAGAATTGGGGGTTTTATCTCACAAAAATGTTTAGGTAGAAGGCAGTAGTTTGTGAAATGGCTTGTACAGAGCAAATGTGTCTTGGCCACTTGGGATTATTGTGCACATGAGGATGTGTAACATCATACGAATGATGCTGTTAGGAATAGTTACAGCTAAGGCAGAAGTAATCTCAAGTAATCTCACGCACTGAAGGGATTTTTTTAATGCAGCTATCCCATTGTACTGTGCATGCATTTATTTGTGTATATCAAATGGAGAATTAATAGTGCAGGTGCTTGTTTTTTTCAGCTAGAAAGGTGTTCATGAGATAGAAGAGACATTTATTTTACAGCTCATATGCCCCTTAGAACTGGCTTGTACTTCTTCATGGTGAATTCTTTTGGTGCGTACAGCTGAAAAATGCAGATCATGGTTCTTTCCCCTTCAACAAAATTCTACAGCCAGTGTACAACTCCAGGTATTTTCCAAATAAACATTAAATAAAACCCCTTGTATGAAGGCTGGTTTCTATAGGCCTTGGTCACACTAAACTGCCACCCCAACTTTTGCCTGTATGTTCTTACAAACAAGATGCTGAATGTTACTACACAATTTTAAATAAATGTTTTCAGTGAAGCCAAATTTAAAGCTTTCCAAATGTATCTTTTAAATAACAGATTAAAAGTAACAAACATCTGTTTGCATATATTATTAGTTCATGTTTATGTGGTATTATCCATCAATATGATGAATAAGTACTTATTCCCTATAAAATTCCTTGCTCTAATAATGTATCTAAATATATTTAATTCTAAAATTGGAAGTCTTTGTAACAGTTCTTGACTATTGGAAGCCATGGTGTTATTCACAGCTCAGTGCAAAGCAGACTGCCTGAAATCCTCAACAGTGCATCTGAAGTTCTTTTTCAACGTGTTAAACTTAAGCTGTCTCTAAAATTAATCTCTACTTAAAAGTCATAAAGTAACATGCATCTGATTTCCTCCCTCCAGGGTCTGATGAGTCAGCTTAGACATTTTGAGAAGATGAGTTCCCAACCGAGCTGGTGTAACCTCTGGCAGATGTCATGAGCAGACAACAGACCGCCTGCAATTCCATCTAGAATGATCTGAAAAAGAAATTTTTAAAAAATCTTGCTTATTTGAGCATTTCATGTTTTGAAACAATCCAGCATTTCATAATAGCAAGGCAGTAGGTTAAAGTTTGGATATGATCAGTTCCTGGTCTAGGTAAATAGGTAGCTAGATAACACAGGATTATTCACAAATATTTGAGCATGTGAATCATGAATGAAGCCTATGACCCTCCATGTCAATAAAGACAAGCACATAAACACTAAGGAATCTGATGTCTAGGTAGGGCAATGTACCTGGGATGCAAATTATCTCACTGTATGGAGGGCACACTGTCTTAAGACTTCATGACAGATGCTCAGAAAACTGTGAGAAATCCAACATACCTTCAACCAGCTCATTGGTTATGACAAAGTGGTTTTGGCGCGTAATCTCTGTGACTTTGATTCATCTGCAGAAAGTAGGTAGAGCTGACTAATAGTATCAGACACATAATATCACTATCACAGTATCTGCTTAAAAAATGCTGCTACGATCTGGCCACCCCTAAATACTTACTTACAGTTTTAATTTTCTTACAGGTGAAATGAAAGCCTGTGTTTGTCAGAATATTAAATCTGATTTTCTCCCTTCTCTTTCCTGATGGGGGAGCATTTAAAACCAATCACAGAATGTAATTTTTCTCTGCTTTAGATATTATTCATGCCTGCTGGAAAGAATATAGAAACTCCAACAAAGAGGTTAATTCTTAACTTTTACTGTTTCCTCAGTTTTAATCACTATCAGGTGTATGTGTTAGCTTTATAGTTTGGAATCCTTAACAATTTATAAGAATTTAAATTAAATTGACAAGAAATGCCAAAGGTGGCAGTTTTTCGGGAGTTACTGGGGTGTTCCTGAAGACTAGTTCCTTTAAGAATTTTAGAAGTACTTTACTTTGAAATAGAAAGAAAGCTCTTATAACATTTTAAATCTTGATAAACTCCAGCAGGTAAGAGTGTTCTAATGAAGCTAAAATAGGAAGTACATATATAGTGGACCAGAAAATATCTCTAAAATAAAAAGTTCTTCATTTCTGCAAATGCATTTGCATTTTTATTTCTGTGGTATGATACTATCGGGCTCTCAGACCAACACACTACTGGTGTATGGAGACTACTGGCTCTCAGTACCAGTGGTCTCCAAAGTCCATGCAATTCTTTGTAGATCTATATGGTATACACTCTTATGTCTTTGCACACCGTGATTTTCTCTTAAGGTCTATGGCTGTGTATGGAGAGAGATTTCTTGGGACTTACCTAGTCCTAGATTCTACAATCTTTGAATTCATTCTAATAGCTTCTAAGATAAAATTCCAGAGAGGACACCTCAAACAAAAGAGCAGATCCCTCAATCAGAATGAAGTTAGGAAAAGATTTTAGATGGGGGAGGTGCAGTGTAAGTAGTAATTCATAAAACTTTTCTTTGCCTAGTGACACTGTCGTTCTTGTACCTCCCATGTACTTTACTTGTTTGACTTTGGTCAGTCTAGAAGTTTACTGTTTAGTCTAAACTCATTTCCTCAGCTCACTTTATTGTCAAAGGGAAAAGACAAATACTTTCCAAAGACTTACTGATCTCATGCACTGTCAAAATTTATTTAAAGATGAATTGTTCTATTTCTCTCCACTTAGATTTAAAGAGCAATTTGTTGCTAAAAAATTCAGGCTGTTAACTGGTGAAGTATGATCTGATAAAAATATCAGGCACAGGAAGTTTTTTTTTTTTAATGGACTTTGTGAAATTAATATCTCTACTTGAAAGTAAAGCAGTTCAACAAAGAATTTTAAAAATACTGGAATAAATGTCTATACCGAACTCATAAAATCTTAGACATATCTCTACTACCTTATACCGTATAGAGCATTAAAATATTGTAGATTAAGACTTTTCTGTAAAAAATGCTTATAGCAGCCTTGCAAATACAGAGAATCACTTCAGCATCCATAATGCCTCACTTATTATGTATGTCGTATTTGCTTTCTTCTTCAGTCTCAAGCACTAAAGACAATTATTATAAAGATACTATTAAGGTAAGTATCAAATTTTTTATGTCTTTTACTGTGTCATGAAATACATAGCATCATCTAGGCAACTGTGTGAGTTCAGTTTAAGCAGGAAATGGCTATATTAAGAGAAGAAAACTACTTTTCTCGGGGTTGACACAAAACAAATAGAATAGAATGAATAAAATGCAGGCGTATTTTGTAAACTCTTGTATTTCTTGTAAAGAAACGCTCCCTGAGGACTTACTCTTCTTAACACTGATATACTCTTAAGGAGAGATAGTCTCCAAAACTGAGTTACATCAACAAAAAGAAGATGACTTATTCACATACGCCCAAGAATGAAAATGAAAGTATGAAAATTAAAAGATTTAAACAAGTGCTCTTAAAAAAACAGGATCTGTTCTCTTGCATCTAAATGGACATTTCTATGCTGATATTTAAAACTGACCCCTTCCTGTTCAAAACCCGTAAGGCCTGGTTTTCTTCCATTTCTGTAAATGGGAGTTCCAAGGACAGTCATGAGTGAGATTGAATGTCTGAAGGTAAAGAGTGACTTGGATACTGGTAACTGAAATGTGTGCAAATTAAAACCTTGTGGCTCTGAGAAGAGATTCAGATAAGCAGGAAATGCTAGAAGCCATTAAAAAAATTGAAATTGAAAGCGATTGTTAAAACTGTTGTTACAAACTGGACATAAATAAGGGACAGATGCTTAAACTGAAAGGACAAGGGAAAACAGCACCTCACACAAACAATCTGTTTGCTGTCTGCCATCTGAATATTTGCATCAGAAGTCTCTGCAAATCAAAATAAATATTTAACTTGTATATCTGCGTTCCTACCCTGCTTTGACATTCCCTTCCCCCTCCTTTTTTTTTTTTTTTCCTAAGAGAAGAAGGAGTTTTTATCATTAGGAATTCTGGCAAGGAATCAAGCTCCATCCAAAATTTCCAAGTCATTATAAAGTGTGTGCAGTTTTGAGTCACCTTAATATAAGAAGGCTATACAGGTATTGGAGTCTATCAGGAGGAGGACAACCAAGATTGTGAAGGGCCTTGAGGGGCAGATGTATGAGGAGCAGGTGAGGTCACTTGGTTTGTTGTCCCTGGAGAAGAGGAGATTGAGGGGAGACCTCACTGTGGTATTCAGCTTCCTCTTGAGAGGAAGAGGAGGGGCGGAGACTGGGGTGACCACTGACAGGACCCAAGGGAATGGCCTGAAATAGTGTCAGGGGAGATGTAGGCTGGATATCAGGGAAAGGTTCTTCACCCAGAGGGTGGCTGGGCACTGGAACAGGCTTCTCAGGAAATGGTCACAGCACCAGCCTGACAGAGCTCAAGAAGCATTTGGACATTCCTTTCAGGCACAGGGTGTGACTCGGGCTGTCCTGTGCAGAGCCAGGAATTGGACTCAATGATCCTTCAGGGTCCCTTCCAACTCAGGATATTCTATTAAACAAATAGACAAATTTAAACAAATATTTGTTTCCTTAAGGAAACAGTACTTATAGCTGTTCATTACTTGACTCTTGATGAATAGTTGTTGAAATGAATGATTTTTAGTATAATTTAAATATTGTATTATTTTTACTTTTTATTATTTAATTTTTTTATTTTCTTATTTATAATGTAGTTTTAATATTGTATGTTACCTAGCTGCAGAGGAAAACTAATCCTGTGAGCAACAACTCAAAGTTTGTCTGATGTAGTCCATCTGCTGGAAAATCACACATAATTGGCAGCTCCTGTATCCGCTCTAGCAGTTTGACACAAGCAGTAAATTTGCCCCAGAAATGTGACTTGTATGTGCTAAGATAGAAGAGCTTTTATGTCTAACAGGTGTTTCTGCCTTGCTTTCTGCAAATGTGACTGCAGCCCTGTTGTGAGTTGCACTAGCAGAAGTGTTAAGTCCTTAATATCTTCTATCTTATTTTAGTGGCATTTTTCTCTCTGAGGAATCTACATTTTAGTTACGGTGAAGAAAGCTGACAAACCTGGTGTGTAAATTTTGCCCTGCAGATTTCCTAGTTGAGGTAGTTGTTACAGCCAATCATGAATCAGTGGTTTAAATGAAGTTAACTATGACATAATAAATATCTTAATAAACACACTGTGCTCCAGGCTTTTAGTAACAAGCTAGTCATTGATGTGAGCAGACTCATCCTTCACTTACTCAAGGTAAAATCAGTATCTCAACATCTCTAGTCATTTCTACTGAAATATACTGAAAAAACTTTTAGATAATGCTTGATAATATAGAATTTCTTAAACCTCAAGCTTTTGTCAAGGGTGTACCATGGCTATAAATATGTGTAGATACTTAAGCTGGCAAAACCTTACATTTTAGTAATAGCAAGTCAAGATACTAAAAGGAATTACCCTATTCCACCTGAAAAAGGGGTATCTGTATCAGATAGAAGTTATAGTCAGCGTAAAAAAAATTTTTAAAAAGCAAAATCTAATTTTCAGTACTTTAAGCAAATACCCTGAAAGGGTTACAGTATTTCCAGGAAAACTTCTGCTTACCAGATCCAGTGCTGCTCACTTGAGTTAGTTCTTCATCATCTTCATCATCACTATCACAGTTTAATAGCTGAAAAGCTGTTTCTGACTCTGCGTCTACTTGACGAGCATCTGGCTCTTGCTCAGCAAAGTTTCGCAAGGCCACTAGGCGATGATGCATTGCTGCATACAGGTGTTCAGTGTCTTTTGAGCTTGCCTGCAGAACATAAAATGCATACAATCCCAACCAACCAAGAAAAATCTCTATTTTAAAAATTTAATTTAAAAAAATAATGAAAGAGTTGTATTTTGTCCTTTCTAATCAAAACAATCAATTTAAGATCTACACTTAATAATTAACATCCAAATATTAATGTAAATACATATAACGTGAAGTTTCCTTATGTGGTCTCAGTTTTATATGCAGCTGTTGATTATTTTCTCTGTAGTTACAAGAAACACAAGCCTAAAAATTACTTTCCCTGAAGAACAGCTCCTTTTGTATGGAGTACTTGATATTCTGGATGATTCCTGAGTATGATTCTAGAAGAAGGAAAGCACTGATGTTAATATATACAGTCGCCAGGTGGATACTGTAGGGATGCATACCAGCTTCTTCAGCAACTGTAGAAGCAGCTTCCTGCAACCCTTGCCACACCCATACAGCTCTCATATATTGTGGTTTCCTCATACATGTCTATTTTTACTGCCCAGTAGTGCCAAGACATGATTTACAGAATGTAAATTAAACACTCTAGGAAAACAGTGCAGCACGCCTGGAAATCAGGGCATTTATAATTCTCACATGCAGACCAGCAGTCCAGTACAGCCATAGTTAAATCAATCCCTGTTAGGAAGTGACA
>VZRQ01009367.1:340440-361594 GCA_013397975.1 Machaerirhynchus nigripectus | reverse complement strand
GACTTACAGTACTTGCATATACAGTGCATGGTGCTTTGCTTGTGTATGTATGTGACACTTCCTGGAAATGATGATTTATTTTTCTTTCCCAGCAAGCTGAATCCTTCCTAGAAAGATCTACTGGGGAAACTGTAAACATCCTTAAACTCATGTGGATGCTCTCACTTTCCAACTTGGGACATATGTGCTGTTTATTTGCAAATAAGTCCATCACATTTCCATTTCCAATTTAGCCCTTGCTGGAGAAAAACAGGATTCCCAAGACTGTTTTCTTACATAAGGCAATGTTGAAACTCTCTATTCTCAACTGGGAAAGGCAGGTCCCACACTGGATGGATTTACTGCAAGTGCTGTGTTGAGAACCATGGCAGAATGTTGCTGCCTTTTACCAGAGTAACTTACAAAATTATAACTACCTGTGAAGAAATTCTCACTGTATTGCTTCTGTAAAAAAAGCCATTTTTGCATCGTACTGGAATGACATTCATTCCATTGGTGGTATGCGAACCAGAGTCTGGAAATGTCTGTCTTAAGGCCATATCGCATAATCACACCTGGTTTTTTGGAATATCATTCTAATGCATTCCATAATAAAAGCCATGTAACATCTAAGCTGAGCATAGTCTGACAGAGCATGAAGGCCATTTGCCAAAACTAACCTTCAGCAACTCTTCAGAATTCCTGATGAAGTGGGGATTTGGGCAGAGATGTCTTCGACTTACCTGAGTTAGAAATACTTGAACAGAGTGGTCCTCTTGATCTGTTGCAGTGAAGCACAGGCTCTTTCTGTTTGCTCTTTTTATAACCATTTGTTCCCAGAGTCGGGTGTTGAGGATCAGCCTCAAGCTACCTTGATTTCGCATAACTAAAATAAGAAGGTTAATAAGGTATGCTGCAGCAGTTTTCTCCAGCATTTGTACACAACTAATATTTTCATCAATTACTCTTTTTAATTTAGTCTAAAACCCTGATGTAGTCAGTTGGTTTTTTTTTTAATATCCAAATATATTGGTTTCTTTCAATATGTCTGGCACACAAAGGAAATAATCTGCTTCAACTGTGCAATACAGCACAAAGAAATGACAGGACAGTAAAAACAACATTCTAAAAGTGTCTTGTAACAGTGCTGCTGAAAAAGCAGAACCAACAGTGAACTGTCAGATTGGTGACTGAGCTGAACACAGTGCAGCAAAGAAGTACACAGAACCTAACAACATACGTGAGCGTAGTTCCTCAGTCTGTAACACAGAGAATTTTATCAGGTTTAAAAATATTCTCAGCAACTTGACTTAAATATAATTATCTTCTCAGATTTTACTGTTCTGAAATAAACTCTGGCCAACAATAATACAGGTTATTTGGTGTTTTATGTATGGGATATTTCATTATTTAATTCTTACTTAGCCTTGACTGCAGCAATCCATGCTTATTGCTGGAAGTGTCATTAAGCCTCAGGGATCCTCTGCCTCTTTCAGTCCAGGTTAAAGAAAGCTTATTAAATACAAAGAGCTTGCAGTTAATCTGAAAGAGAAATACACGATGAAAACTGCTAGCCAGTGCTAGTTTTATTGGCTCTAAAACTTTATGGTTATAAAACTTCTGATATGGCTTTTAATGCATCCATATGCATGTGTACAAAGGTAGATATACAGATATATCTTCATTATTACTTAAAATGAAATGGCTCCTAGATATGCGCTAAACTCTTCTCATCATAGAAAACATTCAGCATGAATCCCAATTTACGTTTTCAATTACTTCATCTTCATTAACTCTTCATCTATGATAGCCACCAGCACAGCTGAATTTGTTGCAAATGTCGTACAACCTTATTTTCTCACTCATTACAAATGTTATTAAGCCCAGGATACCAGTACCACTACTAGAGTACTCCAAAGAGAGTAAAACTTTTGTGTTCTGCAAGACAGAAGAATTAATCAAAGATAAAATAATGTTAAGATTTTTTAAATCATTATTTCTATTTTATCAGAAAATAACATTTTGTAGATGAAGAATAGCAAGCTATGCCCTGCCAGGTTGGAAAGATAATTGCTATTTTGGCTGAACTATAAAACAAATTACTTTAACAACACATTTCTTTTTTTCCACAAAAAAGTTTTTTCATAAACCCCATCTGTACTCAAACCCTTCCAATTCTAAGGGTTTTCATTCAATTCTAATTCCAATTCTAATCTTTTGATTACAGCTGGTATACTGTGTAGATGCTTATAAAATACCACTATAGAAATACATTCTGAAAAAGTCACTTATTGAAAGGGGCTATAAAATGAACAAATATAATATGAAAAAGAAAATACCAACCTACAGAAAAATGGGTTAGCTGAGGCATAGCTTAAAAAAAGCAAAAATTTAAAATATATATTGAAGTCATTTTTAGATTATTGCATCTGCAACAGATCTAGATGTTCTTTTCAACAAGAAAACTACTCACCATCAGGGTTTTACAAAATACACACCTGCAATACATTGTGTTCTGCTTCTTCTCCAGTTACGACCTCAACTTTATCTAACAGGATTTTCTCCTTGGAAATACAAGCAGCTGCTGATTCAATTAGTGTTGCATCCCTCAACAAAGCTCTTTCTGTAGGGAAAAAAAAAAAAGAAAATCTTTCTATACAGGGAATATTTTTAGGATAACAAAACTAGTACACAGGATGGCCTGTGACCTCAGTAATACCTGTGGTATCTGGCATTGTTTAGTGTTATTAACAAGTTTTTGGCCAAAGCAATAAACAGAAGAGGAAAAGGAAAAGGCAGGAATACAAAATACCTCACTAAAGAGGCTCATACAGAATTGAACAGGGCTGTTTATAGTTGCAGAAGTTTGTCCCAAGGGACAAACAGAAACAAACAGAAACAAGGCCTAAATATTTAGAAGCTGATTTTCCAGATTAAACTCATCTGTTATTTTGCTATTCAGAGTAATACATATCCCAGTATTCAGAATAATACTACATATACAAAGAATATTTAACAGGAACACAGAAGGACAAGATTTGAAAGGAACAACATTATTACAAAGCCTTGTATATTTGCATAATCTATACACGTTCCAACGGCTTTATTTTTATGATTTTTTACTTGTAAGAATGCTTACACAAATCATAGGATCTAATACATGTTAGTAAAGAGGAGTGCAAAATTTGTCAGGAAGGCTCACGGTAGGAGCCTATTGGAGATTCCCTCACAGCCTAGGTTTACGTGGCTTGTTTAGTAGAAAATCTCACACCAGAGTCACAAACAAGTCCTGAAATCTCTGTATAGAACTTTCAGTCCCACAATTAGGATCCAAAATAATGAAGTAATTTATATGAGAATTTGCAAAGTGCAAGCAGCAGAGAGCTTAAAATTGTAGTTCAGAAATGTGGTCCACAAGGCATTCATAAAGGTTGCTGCATTTTTTTTCAAACAATAAATAATAATCTGTAAAACTCTGTGCTTCCCTAAGTAATTTTGATCATGCTTTCTGAAGTTAGTCCAGTTCATGTCATAAACCAAACTGTAGCTGCTTTCTGAATATATATTTTGGCACATACTCTAAGGGTACTCGTGACTGGATAGCTTGAGAATAGATGAAAATTACTGACCACCACTCATTTGACATCCTCTAAAGTAAAGTGAAACATAATAATAAAGCTAACTGTGCTTGTTTCCTTAGTATGCTTACTTGTTTGTGGCCCAGCATGAGAAGATCCTAAGGACATGGATGGTATTTCTCCTTTGTGTAAATTAGCTTCATTACACAGCCTGGGATGCTTCTCAGGACTCTAGAAAAACAGGGGGGAAGTAAGAATTCCTATTTAAATAAAATGGTATGTTACTTTATATCAAATGGAACATTGAATCATTTAATGCATGCCAGGCTGAAGATTAGCAATTTTAATAGCTTCAGAGTAAAAACTGGCCCAGAGGATACAATTTCAGTCTCTAGAGGAAGTAATATTATTATCATAGAATCAGAACACCATTCTTCCTCCAAGAAGAATGGCCTCTTTGTATGGATCCTGGACTGGTATTTAAATCCACCAAAGTACTTAGATGTTAAGGTACTGGGTTATTTCCAGTTCAAGCCCATAGTTCTCAGAATAGTAGTTTAAAACCCTCAGTAAGCACAAACTTAACCTCAGAGGACTTAAAAATTTCTATCACCTTCAGTTTTGCAGATAAATTTTCTTAGGCATGTCTATATAAATGCTTGTGGCTCCTGACAATTCTCAGTGGCACAACTCATACCCTATATATAAATCCTGGCCAGAAGTCATAGCCCAAACTTATGGCTGCCAAGCTTTCTACCTGGCAGATAAGCATACAGTTTTCATCCTACTTCTACTGAAAACTGAATTTCAATTCCATTTTCAAGGGTGCAGTCCTCAGCTTGTGAACCAGCTTTTTATCCTAGAGTCCTTTTTATCCTAGAGACTTAAGCTGTCTCACAAGCATGCACAATATGCTCTAACATGAACACTCTCTAGGGTGGGTGTCCAATTTTTCCCTCATACTTATTTACCACAGAATCACAGAATGGTTTGGGTTGAAAGAGGCCTTAATGATCATCTGGTTCCAATGCCTCTGCCATGGGCAGGGACACTTTTCATTAGACCAGGTTGCTGAGAGCCCCATCCAGCCTGGCCTTGGATGGTCACCCTGGATGATCTCCAGGGATGGGGCATCCACAGCATTTCTAGGCAATGTGTTCCAGTGGTCTCACTACCCTCAAAGAGAAGAATTTCTTCCTAATATTGAATTGAAACTTGCTGTCCTTCAGTTTGAAGCCATTTCCCCTTGTCCTGTCACTCCATGCTTCTGTAAACAGTCTCTAACCAGCTTTCTTGTAGGCTCCCATCAGGTGTCTGATCCCTTCACAGTTACGATGGAAGTTATTAGAGCAATAGGGTCCACAATCTTTTATCTTATGTTCTGGCTGTTCCACTTTACATGGAATAGATAAAAAACTCTTTTTCAAGTCAAAAAATAAGCAAACCAGAAGTGCATATTGGTACGCATTAGTGATTAAAGAACCTGTCTAGGGTGGTGAAGATAAGAATGCCTACATCTCCAGCAGCACATTCTTAGATATTTTTTCCTCAAGCATCATTGTACCATATTTACTCCCATCTTTAAAAGAAAGAGGACCAAAAAAGAATTAATAGCTGAAAAAATAGTTATACTCTTAAGTACACTAACCTTGATAAAAAGCCTGCCAGCATGTGCAGATCCAACCAAAACTCTTTCAACCATGTTTTCCCCAAACACAAAATCAGAATTGCTGCTGTTTTGTACACTTCTTTCTTTGAGCAACTGACTTCTGTGGGAACAAAATAACATAAGAGTGTGATTTAGAACTATTTAAAGCATTTTAAAGATTCACCACACCTAACATTAAAGAAAAGCAAAAAAAAAAAAAAACAACATGTAAGTAATCCGGCAAATTCTTTAAGAGAATCTGAGAATATTCTCTATGCAACATTTCACAAAAGGAACACAGAGTATCACACTGTATTTCATTAAGATTACTGAGGGTGTTCCTTAAGACCAAAGAACAAGCAGCAAAACAACATGCCACTTCCTCCTCAGGGAAGTGTCTTACTTCAGAAACTTAAATGAGTTATTTTCGTTTCCCTGTTTCCTTTTGCTTCTCCGAAGGACTACCAACAATTAACAGCTACCCTTCCAAGTTGGTGCAGCTCTGGTACCCTTTAGAATAATGTACACCCCGGTGCCTCACAGGCACTCCTTGGTCATCCTCCTTACATCTTGGAAGGGCAGGAAGGCAGTGTATTCACAAACACTGAAAAAATGTAAAGATATGGTAGCAGATGGCTTAAGATGAGGTATAAGGAAAACAGGAGAGAAAAGTGCTTCCATTTCTCAATCACCTTCTCCATACATGTACTTAAAATGAGAAGAGAAGAAAACTAAATACTTGCAATCGTTTGGTACTAGCCAAAGGATTTACTGTATTTTGGAGATTACATTCAAGAATATTCTAATATGAGTAGAATTGTGATTTGACCTGCTAATTATGCAGCCACTTTAAATTAACAGGGTCCATTTTTTGTAAAAGCCACTAGAAGAGTCCTTGTAAACTCCTTTATGTGGAAGTTGTTCGTGCTGCTGGTTTGGTTTTGGTTTTGGTTAGTTTGGGGTTTTTTAATGAAAGGGTTATAGGCTGTTTATGCTTTCTGTACAGCTTAATCCTGCATGTCTTGCTGGCATAGGCAAAACCATCCAAGTTCTTTTCACTTTCTGTTCCAGAAGGATGACTTGGCAGGAAGGCAACTTGATACTGTGTCACAAACTGCGTACTTCAGCACCAGCTACTTCTCTTTCACAGTATTTATCACCCTTGGAAGAGCTTAACATAACATATGTCATGCAGAGGATATTCCTGTTAGTTAGCTGGGCTTCTTGGCCGAATTTTGATGATTACCTCTAAAACACAGTTTCTTTGTTCACAACTACACTGTGCTTGAAATCTCTTCAAGGATGAAGGGCTTACCAAATACCACCTATCTCAATCTGACACTTAATGAGAAAAATATTCCATAACATTCTCATGCTTGACATGTTGCTAAGACTAGGAGCAAAAAAGAGAAATTAGAAAATGCTTGTCTTTTCAGCCTTGAAAGCTTCATGCATGCTTTAGGCCATGGACAGGGAATCTGAAGTTTGTTAATGAGTTTTTTATCCTTAAACACATCCCCCACTAAAACTCACTGAATTATGATCAATTTCCATACTGACATTTCATCTTCTACTTCTAGGCTGCTCCAATAGCAACTTCTTAAAGACAGCACACCAAAAGAGCTAAAAAATAAGAACTAGAGGCTTATTTCTAAGAAAAAACGTGGGAAATGACTTTGATTATATTCAAAAATGTAAGCAAAATTAATCAGTGCAGGCTCTCTCTTTTAAGAGATAGTTAACTGAAAGTGCTAGCCTTAAAATGTTTTTAAAACCTCAATAGCCTTATGTTGATGCATGGGAAGAACACAGTGTACCAGGGATGGCATTGTCATGGAAATACAAAACACAGTCACTGATATCAGGGAATGATCACTAACAAGGAACAATGGGAGGAGAAATGTGGATAAGGTAGTGGTATGGGGTTAGGGAAGTCGAATAGATTCAGATACTGGCCTTCCCAGAGTGTCCAGAAAGGTCTGAGTAGCCACCAGTTCCAGTGCTGGCCTTGAACACTTTCAGTTTTCCAGGCAAATCTTGTGCAAAGTTGAATACATTACTGCAAGCCTGAATTTTCCCATGGTTTTATTTCTGTCACTTATGACACAAGCTTTCTAAGCTTTTAATCAGAATCAAGAAACTTGAAATTTTTCCTTTTCAGTTCCTTATTACAGCCAGCCCAGGAAATGAAACTTAGTGTTTCCCTGAAACATGGACAGCTGCAGCAACTGCAGAGGGATAAGGTATTTTCACTCATCTCTCCACCAAATCGTATGACGGAGAGATGAAGAAGTAGAAGAGGGACAAAAGTGAGAGAGATGTCTGCAGGCAAAGCAATCCCTGCTCTTGCATCTCTCTGCTTTTTATTTTATAAATAAATGTCAACAGTTACGCCTTGATTGAAAATTAAAAACAAACCTAAAAAGTTGTTTCCTTGGCAATGAGCAGGTCAGGCTGCAATGTTCACTTACTGTTCAGCATGTATGCAGAGTTTAAGAAAGTAATTTGTTTATTGTTTAAGAGAAAACAGCTATGCCAGAAAGACTTTACCTACACAGTGTGCTGTGCAGCTACATGTTGTCCTCAGAGGGCATCACTACAGTGTTAAATATAATAGAAAAGGCAGGTTCTTCCAAGATCATAGTGAGCATCTGCCCTCTAATTATGTTCTTTTTGTTGATAAGGATTAAGAATTTAAGTTGTTTGTGCATATAGAAATCCCTTACCTCCTCAGAACCCTGGAACTGTGCATCCCAACCTTTACCTGTGGTCCATCTAGCCCTGTAGAAGACTGGCACAGACTCCTTTGAAATTGACATATTCTAGGCCCTCCACGGTAGGAGGAAGAATTAGGCAACATTAGAAATCTGTTATCTGTGGCCCCAGCAATTCTGAAAAGTCATTCTCTCATCAAAAGTGATTCCAGGTGTATTCCTGATGCTCACAACTTCCAGGTAAATAACCATCATTAACAACAGCAAGCAGTATTAATACCACAAGACAGCCTGCCAACACGAAGCTGGCTAACCACAGACCTAGTGTTCTCATGAGTCAGTCTCCAGAGAGAGAGGTAATAGCCTACTTTTGCACCAGTGTGACTTCTTCTCAGTGCTGGCCTTGAACCTTTTCTGTTCCCCAAGCAAAAGCTTGTTCGAAGTTGAATGCATGACCAGAAGCCCGTGTTTCCCCAGCATTGTATTTCTGTCACTTATGAAACAAGCTTTCCAAGCTTTTAGTCAGAATCTGATTAATCTCCAAGAATGGGGCTCCTTCCATCACACACAGTGTCGAGAGGATGGGGAAACATCCTAGTCCAAGGAAGTCATCACAAAAAAATTCCAAAGCCTGTGCTGCACAAAAATGCCAAAAAAACCTGTGGTACAGTCACCACAGAAAGCTTTTCATGCCAGAAATTCTGCTCTGTGAATGAAAGTAGAGCATCAATTTCAGCATTCACCTGGTCTTCCAAATCAATCCTGTATATTTTTATTTATGCCTCTTGTGTCCAATATGCTGACACATATTGGTAGTTCCTCAAAAGAATTAAATTTCCTGAGTTTCTCTGCATCTTTTTTATGAGATGCAGCAGACACACAGTCAGAAGAGAGATGGCAAACCGAAATAGTTTCTGGCTTGGTGGTTGCTAGTGAGAAACCACCTGTCCCACAGAGATTAATTACAGTTAGGAGTCCATTTTTTATGGCATAGGAGGCTCATGTCAGCACATACAGATCTTGGCACCACACAAAGATACCACTGAGCCCTGTGTGGGTGCAGATAGCATGGGCTTAGTACCATGTTACACATGGAGGACAAAAGGGCATGCCATCAGCCAAGTGGCAAAATTATGTAGAAATGTAATAAATAAAGTCTTACTGTGTTTTTTGAGAGCTGGAGAGACTCATGGTAGTAGATGACCCCACTGCTGTTTTGGAATTTACTGAATTCTCAGCTGATGAGTAAGAGCTGTCTTCAGATACCTATGAATAGTAAAATCAAATGGATTAATTAGAACTAGTATATTTTCTGCTATTAACAGATCTGCTAGAATCCAGAGTCACTGAGGTATAGATGGACAGACAGATTGTTACAGATATAGATGTGGTAGTTGGCAGAGCTTCCTCCAGCTGTGTACTAAGCCAGTGCCCTCAATTAAAATACTAAAATCTCACTTTCTAAATAAATAAAATCCAAAACACCCAAAGCTGATTTGCCCACAGAACCCTGGTATCAGAAAGGTAAGACAGCCTGCAGAGAAGAAATGATTTTTCAAACACAGTCAGTTAAAACATTCCACATCATGTCCATGATAGATCAATTCCACTGAAACTCATATGGGAACTTCCTTGAAAATCACGCAGTGGAATAATTATTTGCTTTAAAACAGCACTGGTTTGTTTGGTGTTTGGTTTTGGTTGTTCTGGGTGTTTTTGTTTGGTTGGTTTTTTTCCTTAATTTGAGCTCCAGTAAAATTATTTTTCTTTTTACCTGAACACATGCTTCTTTCTTAGTCACTAGAGATACTACAGGAATTTCAGGACAGGTCAGGGCTTGTGGGGGCTGTAAAGTGGCAGGTCTAATGACATTCCACAATTGACTTGGTGACAAGGATCCTTGCAAAATACAAAGACAAAATATTTAAACATATACTTTTTCTTCACATCTAATTCATATGTATATATCTTCCCTCTTTAATAGAAAGCTTCAGAACATTATTAAATAATATTTACTGTTTTTTACTTGCCTCATATTCTGAAAAACTGTAATGGTTTCTAAAATACACAATTCTGAAGTGAAACCAATGTGTTCTCCTATCAGGATAAAAAAGGTAATGTGTTATATATATAAACAAGCTTATTTGTACTTATAAAATATATTTGTATTTCTATATTTAAGTATATCTTTATACTTATATTTATTGCTTTGTTTTAGATATGTCTTCTGGCATTTCAGATTTAATTCTGCGTCTGCAGATGCCAAAAGGTTTCCTCACTGCCTTCTCCAGGAGCGGAAGTACTCCGTTGAAAATGTGAAATTTCACTATGCAAGGTTATATTCAGTCCACTCAGGAAACAAGTAGTCAGAGCGGATGCTCAGACCAGAGTTCACAGAACATTTACAGTGTCAAATGAATAAGTTGTGAACTGCATAAAGATACCTAGCCTATCATTCAATCTGGAAAAGAGCTGTTATTTCTATGTCTCCCATATAACTAAAGAATGTCTTTGTGGAACTATAGTAAATAAGTATTACAATGACAGTTACCTTCTCCTGTACTTTTGATGAAGTCAGGATTTCTTTGCACAAGAGCTGAGGTCATGAATATGTTATTCTTCTTTACTACAGAAAAGGAATTTAAAATTGAATAATGAGTAAACCAAAATTTTAACCATTAATTTATGTTTCTGTTACCCCTTTCTGTTTTGGTACTACCTGAGCAATATTCCAACATAACTATTTGGAAAAGATCTCCAAGAAAACTATTACTGTCTCAGTTTTAACAGCTGGGCAGGCTTTGGCACAGAAAGCACCAGAGGTTTTCTGGCTATGTCTTTTGGATATTAATGAATGTTTTAAATGCAAAATCTTTCTTCAACTTTGAAAATTAGGTGTTCCTGTTTTGTAGAAGTCACTGAAATGGCAGTGCTATCTGTTTGACTTTTAGGCATTTTTAAGATGATTAAATGAGGCCCAGTTGCATAGAAATAAAGAAATAAATGTACCCTGTCTGCTAAAAAGGCCTTCATTACCTTCTAGAATGATGGCAGTGCACTATTGCTGCTTTCACTGTTTTAATAAAGATATCAAACACCAGTGGGAAGGTGATGGCAACCATATTGTAAAAGCCGAGAAGATAAGGGGGCAATGTGTATTCACTGATATCCAGATAGCTGTGGAGCCAACCAAGGGCTGCTGGTAATAACTCACTGTGAGAAAGTGCAGGATGTGGCTGGAGAAGGGGTCATAGAGAGGTAGGGTAGCACTTTTCCAGGACAGCCGTGTGCACAACAAGGCTCAGCACAGCAGGAATGAGGCCAAGATGTGGGCATGGACTGTAGGGGCATCAAGACCACCCAAGACCTCCAAAGCCTCCGACCCATTTCCAGAAAGAAGGAACCGCACATGAGAACTGACTTGCATAGAAAGAGAGAAACTTATCTCCAGGGTGGGGAAACCTTTCTAGGTAAAGGTACCCCATGAAGCCCAGGATCCCAGATCAGGATACCCCTGTGTGCCCCAGGATCCCAGACATGCTTTCAGCCAGAGCAATGCTGATGCTGGAATCAGGACTGGTGATCTCTTTCTCTCTTTCTTGCTTTCTCTCTTTATTTCTCTCTCTTCCCTTTCACCTTACTCCTTCCTCCAAAACCCATCCCCATGTGCTTATAATAGATCAGGGGCGGACTTATACCAGTTTTCATGCCAAGTGTGTGATTTACCAGTGAAACTTTGTAAGCTTTTGCAGAACCTCTGACTTCTTTCATTCCTTTCCAGCATGACCACCTACAAATCTTGGGTGCTCCCTTCCCCTTAAGGGCGGGATGCCACACGTGTACCACATCTTGTAAAATGCCACACTGATACACTACATACAATCACCACATTTTCATTGCTGCCATTACAATGCTGTGAACTCTTAACATTGTTTAGAAATGCTCTATGCCAGTGTCTGTCAAGAACCTGTCTGGTAAGAGACGTAGACTAGGATTTGAGACCACTCCATGGTTCCTGTTGGTGCTAGGAGTGAGGATATTCCCTGGGTCCCTGGTTACATGGAAAACAGGCTCCTAGGATAGAAATTATACTCCTGTAGGAACCATCACTATTAAACTGCAAGCAAACTATTCATGTAATTGGTGCAACTTTTGTTTTTTCAAGGATAATTTGTATCACACTCTGAAAATGCATATTTTCAGATTATTCAAAGAATCCACCCCTGCCCCAGAGGATTCCCCAACCAGAAATGCAAAAATCATTTCTTGTATTGAACTGCCAGTCGCCTTATGAAACATTCCTTTCTCCCATCTAAATACCAGACTAATCCAACACACTTCAGCTCTGTCTTGCACAAAATACATTTCTGCATGCATCTTTATTTTAGCTAGTACTTGGTTTTCTATATAAATATTTAATTACCTGTCTGGGAGGGAGGGAAAGTAGGGAGGATGTTAAATGAAGATGATCTCCCTCTTTTCTGTGTGAGAGCTGTATCCAAAAGAATGAGAAACTGAAATTATCACTTGTTTGGAGAATAAAAGAGACCAGTTTTAGGGTTAGCCAGGGTGATGTCATGCTTTCACTGACAGAAGAATAAATTATTATCTGCTACCTACCATCTTTCTGAATCAGACTGTTAGGTTATGTCTATGCTGCTGATCTCAGGAGGTCTCTGAGGCCAAGCAGCACAGCCTGGCTCAGGCACACAGCTAATCCCCTCTGTAACAGCTCTGTCCTGGAGACCACCAGGTGGAGAGGTTCAAAACGGAGCCAGACAGGGCTCTATCACTTAAACAGTGTGGGCAATCAAGAGGGCAGACACTCCAGCTTCCTCCTGCACTCTGCTTTATTTTTTGGTATAGGCATGCCCTGAAATTTCAGCATTAGCTGATAGATAGCATATCTATCCCAGTATAACTTTCAGAGTAAACCAAACTTAGCTTATCTGAAGTCCTCTTAGGTGCACTCAGATGTGTCACAGGACTACATTAAAAAATATATATACTGTACACATATTAATGCCTCAATTCAGAAGTACCTTTCTGGTACCATCCATATGTTAAATAAACATTGTAAAAAACAGATCAGTCCTTAGGCACAGTACCCTCAGTCATTTGTGTTCATTTCCCACGGAAGCAATACACAGTCCTTAGTGGGCCTTCCCGGTCGGCTCTTGGCTGGACAGAAGGAGGGGCCCTTCTGGAAACTGCTTTACATTTTAAAGGATTGCCCAGGGAACACTGATCTCTTCCAAAAGCCAGAGAACATAATTCCTTTCCAGCCCTCGTCCTCCCTCGACTGTGTGAGCAATTCAAGAATTTGATATGAAACTCATAGATTTTTCACTATATGTAATATTATGTAAGTATGGAAAAAATAATACATTTTTAATTGAAAAGGTAATTACTGGAAATTTCCAGCAAGTATCAATGTTTAAGTTTGCATGACTTGCAGCATGCCTACAATGCAGAAACACTTCTTAGACGGGAGAATTCATTCTTTCATTTACTAGATGAGAATACAGAACTACAACAATTAAAACATGACTGGAGCTAAATGTCATACCAGTGTTAGAATGAGAGTCAGACTTCTGGAAAGTCAAAGATGATGATCTTGCACGTTTTCTGGAACAACTAATGAGACCTAGAGAAAAGAAAATATAATGTTATGCAGGGACAGGTTGGCAGGAGGCATCAGCATGATGTTATGATACAGAATTAAGACCCGAACACAATAAATTCTAGGACTGACTTACAGAACAGCTTTAAGGCAGTACCTAAGAGCAAAAGGGCTTTGGAATCTCAGTCAGCACCTGTCACAAAGCCCTGGGGAATCTTCTTTATTTCTACTAAGTTCAGGGAACCTAAAGCAAGGACTTACAATCAGTTCATAGCCCATGGGCTCAGAAAAGATTAAGAATGATGAACTACATTATAACACTGCTTAAGCAAATAAAAAAAGGCAGTTCGGAGTCCATACAGCTGATGAATACGTTTGGGCAATTTTCAGGGCTTCTGGAGTTTGTCTTTCTGGTAAATATGAGAGGTAGGATGCAAGAACTCTTGAGGCAGGACAAGGACATATATATTAGGACAGAGTAGGTGGCTCTACAGCCCACAAGATCTTAGTCTGGTAACTGGGATTTGCCCCTGCTCATAGGAAGAGTCCAAGCACTGCTTCCACAGGCAACAGGCAGACCTATGAATAACCCAGTTCTATTATGCTGTTTCAGGGAGGTGGTCATTACCATTTTCAGCTTTGCAAACTGGGTCTTCTGCAGGCCGCTGGAAAAAAAAATAAGCATGGAAAGGTCAAGGAAAATTAAACAGTCATTTTCTAGACAGAGACATGAAGTATAACAGTCCAACATACATGCATTAAGTCTTGTTTCTGTTTTCTATTCTTCCTGCTCTATTTTGAGACCATTTATTACAAGTCTTAACTGGGGCTAAAATCTTATACGACTGCTAGGATAACTGTGTACAGAATTGCTGAATTCTATATACTGAATTCTCAGCAATTTTTATCAATAATGAAAAAGAAAAAAAAAGGCTTTTTACCTTTGAAGAGTGGTCCTTCTTTTCAAAAACAAATGTCGGCTGGGCAAGCACTGATTTCTCTGGAAAAGAGAAGAGATAATTTTTAATAACAATTCTGTAATAGTATTTCTCAACCAGAGCTTTGAAAATGCTGTGCAATAACAAATAGGAATTTATCCTTTTGTTACAAAGAAAGAAAATATAGAGATGCAGTGATGTACAGCACAGTACATAAAAATAAAAGCTATAATCCTCAAATCTGAGTGGGAGTTTTGCCTAACTAGATGCCATGGGATTTGGCCTCATATTTTCAATACTTCTTTTGGTTAAAAAAAAAAAAAAAGGTGCTTTTAGCCTTTACAAAAAACATCTGCCATCCTTTAAGAACAAGGGTGAACTGCATCTTTGGGTAGCAGAAAAGAGCAAGGATGTGAAATGTAAAATATCCCTAAAGGCAGGAGAACAAGGCAATGTGCTACGCTTGGCCTTTCAGCTACATTCACACATTCTGCTCTTTAAGCTTCAGGTAGTTGGATGTCTACTGTCAGTTTTAATGTGTGAGTATGATAAATAAACATATGGAGCTCTACAGAGCAAATTCTAGCCTCAGCATACCTCTGCATCTCTTAGGCATAACTAAAAGTATCTTTGATCTATGCTCTTTTTTTTTATGAAACATTTTTCTGCACACATTTGCCTCACATCAGATTTTATATTGATTTAGGGTTCACTACTTCTGGATCTCATACAACTTCTTCAGGCTGTTTACTTTGTTAGGCTTGTGACCTTCACAGCCTGTGCAACTCTAATGGACTAAATTTGGTTTTCAGTATAAAAGAAAAAGCTGTTTTCACCAGCACCACTGATTAATGGCACATTTATTATAATAATTAATGGCACAATTAATGAGCAAAGAAGCAGACACAAATAGATCTTTTTTTAAAGACCCTTCCATACAGGATTCATCTCATGCTAGCTTGATACATCTGTCACGTGCAGTAAATAGAAACAATCAGCTTCTGACCATGAGCATATTTTAGCTGTGTACTTTAGATGATAAATGGAAAGATAAATGCATGTACTTCTCTCCATGGCTGATAAGTACAGAGTACAGACGAGGGTGACTGCTGAGCTATTTGACTGGCCTCTGGCCAGAGAAATCTCACACTTGATGCCTTGTTAGCTGACATTTGGCAGAATGTTTATCACATACACAACATTTCTGTAACACTCTTTTACTCTGTTACCTCTTCAACAAAAACATCCAAGTGAAAATGTGTGGATAGGTACTTTTATCTAGAATTGCACGCCTATCTGTGACCAAACAACTCGAGCTTTGGTATCAATTACTCAAAGGTTTAATAAAGCAAACATCAGCCCCTCATGGAGGAGTTAAGAATACTACACAAAAATATATTCAACTATCAAGGAAAAAGTAAACATTGTTAAAATAAATGCTTCATTTATGCAAACAGGGGCAATGAGCATTAAACTATTGCTCAAACTCGGGTATACAGACACAGGAATAATGGCTATATAGTTTTGCTGTTTTTAAAGTTAATTTTATATTTACTTGGGCATTATGTGTATGCAAAGGACAGGATTTAGCAAATTTAGCATGCTTTGCAATGAAAGCCTAGTTTTTGCTTAATAAAAAAAGCAGAAAAAAGTTCCAATTGTTGCACTGCAAAAAAGATAACACCTGTCATTGAAAGTTGAAGAAAAGTTCTGTAATCTGGTTGCAGCTAGGGGGTCAATGGCACGGCATGAGATGGAGCAATTCCGCTTCTATGCACTAGAGGGGAGTGGCACACATAAACAATAGTATTTCACTTGATTATGATCTTTGAAGAAAACAGGCTTTTTTTCTGTCCCCTTAAAAACAAACTGGCATTCTTATTGAATGAAGGAAAAATAGAAAAAGTAAAGAGTGACTGTAGAAACCTTCTTATTCTTCTCAGCAATCCTCAAGCTCAGAAGCTTGCAGTATTTTTAAAGGTACATTTTCATCTTCAAAGAACAGAATTAGCAAAGAGTGAACTGCTGGGAAAAATGAACTGACCTTCTATCTACAGAGTTAACTTTTGCTAGAGCTAGGGGATTTGAAGGAATTAAAAAAGCTCACTACATTTGAAACAGCAAGAAGATTCCAATAATAATTTAAAAACCAGAAGTTCCTGAAGAAAAAAACCGTAACTGGTTCCAACAGAAACACATGAAGCTACAGTATTATGGTACCCCTCAAAGATAAATATTTTAATATTCCAGTAAATATAAAGAATATATCCCACCTACTGCTCTTGAGCCAAAGAGCTGCTTGTAGATTTAGTCAGAGGTTGCTGAAGCTGCCACAGTTATTTATAGTTTTTACAGTTCTATAATGCTTCTACTCAAATCAAGAAAACCTTTTTGTAATTTCTAAAGAGCACTCCATGAGGCTCATCAGTAAGATCTTTACTCCTCAATCAGGCTGTTCATAACACGGTTTTAAAAATATATTTGTGTAAACTATATATGTATATTAAGCATAAATTTCCATTTACATTTTCAGCTTCTCAGATATTCAGGCACAAAATACCTGCAGCTGATGCCCACAGAAAAAGACACCCAGAACATATAACACAAGGCCATCAAGAAGTTACCACAGTCATGTTGACATGATAATTTTCACACTGGTCAGTACCTCTGCATTTCTCCCCTTCATTTTCCGCATGAAGTCTGCCACTGCCAGGGTGGCTGTGCTGGGTAAAAGAGTGTTCTGCACCCTCTGCTCTGAGCAGCACTCGAGGCACCCAGCCACACAGTGCCAGACTCTGTCCCAGGGAGAGGCAGCAGCAGCCAAGAGGAATGGCAGATGCAGACAGAAGAACGGGAATGGGTGGGCCGGAGCCATTCCCACTCATCATCACCACCAGGACACAGACAGACACGGACTGGCTAGTGTCTGGTTCAGACTGGGCCACTCCCGTCCTCTGCAGCTTGGCACTTGTGGATAAAAGTGTTTGTTGGAAAAGTTACCAGAAAATAATGCCAAATGAGCTGCCTCTGGCTGCAAGGACTGGAATAATCCACCAGCCTCAGCCAAGAGTCCAGACACAGAACCTGTCTGTTTGGCTATGAATAATCACCACAGATTGGGCTCTCTTTTTGTTGCTACAGTTCCCCTGAAGCTGTTGAATTAGAAATGTGTTGGCCTAATGTTTGCTATATTCAAAGATCAAAATAGGCCCTTGTCTGGAAGATGCATGAGGAACATCCAGTTCCTTTGTCTGAGGTCTCACCTAGAGAGCCTCCTGGCTCCAGCCTCCTGTCCTGCACAGAAGCACTATCAAATATGCTCATACCTCAGGTACCTGACATGGAAGGCACCCAGGGTACAGGATGGATTCCTGCATTCCATCTGAAAGAGCATTTTGGGAAAAGTAACTGCCCACTGATGCCTTAGAAGCACTAGCCAGAATAACGTACGAGAAATAATGTAAAAATGTTTTACCAGATTTGCTTGTATCCCAAAAGCCAGCATTGTCCATGAGATGTAATGGTCCCTCTGTCTTTGCTGTGACATTCCACTCTTCACTTCCATTGTTATTGCTTTTTCTAAAGCTTTTGAGACTTCAAAAAATATATACATTAAAAAAATATGTGGGACACTGATGGTTTTGAAAATTTTAGAGTTGTTATTACTATTGTTCCATCTTGCACTAAACACACATAAATGATTCCTAACCTTTGAGGGCTAAAGACACAGTGGGGAGAATATAAGCCCGTATCTGTTTCTAATTTTCAGGCAATCCTATGCCTGAAATCATGTCAAAAGTGGTGACAGTACTGTGTCTCTATTCCTCTCAAAGACGTGCAAAGAAAACCCTCAAGTCTTTCAGAAGGCAAGATAGGAATTGTGGTCTCAATAAAAGTTTTTTATTTCTGATGTTGAAACAGTTAATTTTTACATTTTCAATTTTAGAAAATAAATCTGTTGTGTCTTCACCATTACCAAACTGGCCAGAAGTCTGAAAATGCTTTAATTTGTATCCATGGCAAAAACTTTCAGATTTTTATATCTAAAGACGGACCAGCTGCTTGGCAAGGCTGAGCCCACCAGCAACAGTGGCAGCACCTCTGGGATAATCGATTTAAGAAGGGGAAAAAATACTGCACAAGGGCAATTGCAGCTGTGAGAGAGGAGTGAGAATGTGAGAGGAACAGCTCTGCAGACATCAAGGTCAGTGAAGGAGCAGAGGAAGAAGGTGAATGATGAGGCAGCTGTGTCCCTGCAGCCCGTGGAGGTCCACAGGGGAGCAGAGACCCACCTGCAGCCCCTGGAGGACCCCACACTGGAGCAGGGGGCTTCCCAAAGGAGGCTGTGACTCCGTGGGAAGCCTGTGCTGGAGTAGGGTCCTGGACCTGTGACCTGTGGAGAGAGGAGCCCACACTGGAGCAGGTTTGCTGGCAGGATCTCTGAGCCCTTTGGGAACCCACATTGGATGAATTCATGGAGAACAGACTGTGGTAGGGACTCAAGTCGTGGAAGTTCATGGAGGACTGTGTCCTGTGGGAATGACCCTGTGCTGGAGCAGGAGAAGAGTATAAGGAGGCCTCTCCTGAGCAGGAAGGCGTGGCAGAGACAACGTGTGATGAACTGACCAAAACCCCCATTCCCTATGTCCCTGCTCTGCTCAGTGAGAGGAGATAAAGAAAGGAGGGGGTGAAGTTAAGGCTGTGAAGAAGGCAGAGGTGGGGTTTTTTTTAAGACTTAGGTTTAGTTTGCACTACCATACTCTAATTGGTTGGTATTAAATGAAACTGATTTCTCCAAGTTGAGTCTGTTTTGTCTGTGATGGTAATTGCTGAGTGTTCTCTCTCTGTCCTTATCTCAACCCATGACCCTTCCATAATTTTCTCTCCCCTGTCCAGCTGAGGAGGGAAGTGAATGAGTGGTTTTGGTGAGCACCTAGCATCCAGCAAGGGTCAACATACCACAACATTAAATAAACAAAACAACACAAACAAGCAAAAAGGAAAAAAAATCTGCACAAAACCAAAACCAAACAGAAACTAAAAGAAAATCTCTTCTTAATCAGAAATAATTTTTCTCAAATAGAATACAATACTTGAAAATTGTATAATGTTCAAATAATGTCACTGACTTACAAAACCTTTACCTGCATCCAAGCTTTCCTTCACAACATCCTAGGAAGTGCTACACAACACACAAAGACTACAAGAAAATTTATAATCAGCTTAGAATTTTATCCTATCAAACAATGAAGCTCTGACATAGAATTATCAAGTTTCTGTGCTCTGATATGCTATAGCATATTTTGGTAGCTTTGCACATTACTGCTGTAACTTTTTAATTTCATAATTTTTAAAAACAGAAGCAGAAACACTGCTGTATTTTGATGTTACAGCCTAGACTGCTGGTTCCCACAGAACTCTAACCAAAGTTAATCAATAATAACAAATTCTTCCACATACAACTGCCATTTTGATTGTTTCACATCTAAATTAGCTCAATGAGAACATGTAATTTGGGAAGATGTTGAGAAGAAAAGTAGATTTAATGTAACTTTGGTTGCTACATGCCCAGAAGTAGTTTCATATCACTAAAATAGTAAGAAAAAACCCACAAGGGAAAGCTTTGACTAATGAATATACACTGTGTAGAGCTATTACTTGAAAAAATACTGAGACAAAATTAGTGCTATTTTGTGGCAATATACATGAAGAAAATGAAAGCAGCAATGGACTAGCATTTAAGTGGGAGACATGGATTGGAAAAAACATGGATAAAAGAAATTAATAAAAGAAATTATTTTCACTATGCTGATGATGAGCTGTGCATTAGTGGCCTCAAGGAGCACCAGAGTTAAACTATGGAATAATAAGACCAATTTTTGTTCAAAATGCTGCAAAAACATAGAAAACTACCAATACTTTAGACAGCAAAACTGCAAGAGGCAGAAGAGCAATATATATGGTGAAAACAAGAAATAAGATAAATTAACAAAATACTTTGCTCTCTAAGCTTGGACTCATGTTTGAATATTGTTCTGGCTTTTGACACAAAAAGACATCTGTCAGTATTTCCAATGATAGACCATTTTAATCTAAAATTAGGTGGCAAATAACAAAAACCTTCTGGCTAAGAAGAGGATTTACCGAACCTGCAGTAGAACCACACTTTCTGTTTTAAAAGTACTCACTGAACTTCACAACACAAAACAGAGTCAGTTCACAGCCAAGAGAAAGTGCCACAATGCTGCCAGCCAACATCATGGGTCCCTCAGTGACCTCACTATATAAGCCAGCTTTCCTCCGCCAAAACTTAAATAAGACAGATGACACGAGGCAAAATGGGGATGTCCTAGAACAGTACTTGATGCAACCAACTTAATGAAATGGATCAACTTAAAAGAATTTCGGGAAAGGGTCTTTAAAATTTCCTATTGCTGATCCTGAGTAACAGGTGTGTTTCTGGAAGCACTGGGCAGCTGAGCGTTCTGATGGGATTCACACACACAGCTGCTCAGCACCTTTGAAAACCAGGTCACTAATTAAAGCTCTAAAGATGGACCTGGAAACCTGCTTTCAGATTCTCATTTATTACCCTCCGTACTTCTGATCAGTGTTAATGCCAAGATTGGGGATTTTCCAAGCAAAGTTACCTTTTTTTTTTTTTTTTTTTTAAC
>VZRQ01009367.1:319432-340430 GCA_013397975.1 Machaerirhynchus nigripectus | reverse complement strand
AATTTCTTTTTTTTTTTTTTTTGCTAAGACATTGTAATATAAGGTTGATAAGTTCATTTGCATCTATATTATATGTGCATAACTCATTTTATTTAATCTGTAAACACTCAAAAGAAAATGAGAAAATAAAATAGGGTCATAAATCAAACGAGGTTCTAATCTGGTCAAATCTCCAGTGTTAATCAAGAGTTCTCCATACACAAAGGTACCAGAGATGCATGTTGCCACACAGAAACATGCACGTCCAGTATGTTAGTAATAATTCCAAACGTGAATGCTAATGGAATTTTTTCTTTTATAATATTTTCTGGATGTCAATGAATCAATAAATTTGCAGCAATTTCTCACAAATCCTGATTTTCCAGGTATTTTCAATAGAAACTTTTCTAAACAGTTGGTCCAAAACCATGCTGAAGTGCCATGTGTAAAAATATTTGATTATTGTTAAAATAAAGTTCTTCAAACCGATTGAGATTAAATCTTTGGCAAAGTTTTTTATTATTTGAAAAGAAAGGAACCACCCATTGTTGTGAATTTTATTTCTAGAGAACTTAAACATATATCACTGATATTTGGCCACAGGCTGCACTTGCTGCAGAAGCGACTGTGGCCCATGAAGAGATTGCTGGACACAGCACTGTGTGCTGTATAAACACCCTGTACTAAACATGAAGTGCACATCACTCATCTTGCATTCAGACAGCATTCTGTAAATACAGTTTGGGGAACCAATTAATAACTTCATTGCTCCTTGTTTGGATCAGCAGAGAGTACATCATCAAAGAAGGGAGTTTCTGTTTCATTGCACTCAGAAAGAAGAAAGTTCACCTAAATGACTATTGCAAAACAAAACTTCTGAAGGAATTTTTCCTAGGACAGCTTTACCGCATTGTTGGAACTCCAATATTGCACACTTTGCTATACAAAAAGTTCATAAGCCACATAAATAATTTCCCTGTCATCAGTGACACCAGTTATGAGACCAAGGATTCTTCATGAGAGCACAGTCCTGCATAATCAGACTCTTAACATTTTAACACATGTTCACCCTCTCTTAAGTCACTCTTCTCGATGCTATAGATTCTAAACACAGATAGGGATCAGGGTGGAAGGGGTTCTTCCATCCAAAAAATGCCATCTAATACTCCTAGCTCCCACTGTGGTTTATAGCATGCCACGTGAGATATGAGATTTAAAAATTAGCATACTTCTCTTCAGCCGTGGAAACTCAGCTGACAGCCTGTGGAAGTGTTTATAAATACAGCTTATGTCACACCCACTCACCTCTGTAGAGCACAGTCCTCATCTTTATATGGGCAAAACATAAACAAGCATTAAAATAGCACTAAAAATCACCCTATCTCAAGAATACTGTAACATAATTTCTGAGAGAAATGTAACCCAGTTGGCTTTATTTCAAGCATTAGAGTGAAGAAAATATTTTTGAGAGTCTCATCACTGAGTGTAATTCTAGCAGTGATACAATGCCAGAAGTAACTGTGTCACTAGATCATCAGGACTGTGCCAAGAAGTGTAACCAAAAATTATTTTAGAAACACTGAAACTTCTGACATCTGAGTGCTCAGAATTAATCTGCTGTAAAAGCCTGTAAAATATCCAATTCAAGGGCAATAAAATTCATAGACATAAAAGTGTTACTCTTTTCAGGGCATTGTACCAAATTTTAATTTGGTATCAAACACAAATCCCTATGAGGTAGCACAGAAGTAACCCACAGGGGATTTGTGCAGAAATTGAACTATACAGGTAATAAGGTCATGATCCAACAACACTCACACATCCTTAAATTTCAGTGATTAAATTGGACTGTGTGGTCAATATTAAGCACGAACTGAAAGGCTGGTCAACTGATAAATTAGCCCAACTGCTCTAAAATGTATCAGTCATAACATCAGGCTTAGACCTTGAGAGTGAACATTTCCTCTTGGTAATCTGAGTTCATTCATCAACCCCTGTGGTAAAAAAATGGCTGGTGGCATCATCTGCAAAAAGCCCTTAATGTTAGCACTTGTTTCGTTATGCATCCTCATCAGTTTTTAATGATACTGATAAATCACTCTTAATTCATGGCTCGCCTCATTACCTCAATAAGGGATTTTGCTGTCCACCTCTGTAGTCAGGCATCTGTCTGAGGAGCTAAAAGCAGGACAGTTTTGCCCTCAAGGTGCAGGGCACGTCAGGGCATGAAATGTCCAGGAAAACGAGTGCTGCTTCAAGGTATGGCCAGGAATGCTAGCACTATTCCCACCCATTGCCAGGCCCAGCATTTAGGAAAGCTGCAGGAAGCCCAAATGGCAGGGGAGTTAACACTGTCAGAAACATAGAGAGACCACATACACACATGTGGTAGTGTCCTTTCCTCAAGTAAAATACAAACTGGAGATTTCTGACAGATTACCACTAAAAACAATGCAATAAAAAAAGCACAGCCAGCCAAGCTCTTGTTTTGCGTTATGCACAACACTGTTACCAATCAGGCACATCCTTTGTGTTTATCCCATTCCCCAAAAAACCCCGGGGAACGCAAGAGACATGCAAAAGAAAATTGCTAACAAAACCTACCTGTAAAGCATTCCTCCTTGGGATCTAACGTGCCGCCACGGGAGCCTCGGCAGGGCCTGGGCATCGTCTGTTCTTGCAGGTGAACAGCTTGGTGCCGAGGCCAGGGACCACCGGGCCAGTCTCTTCTTTTGGGCAGGTCGGGCACCTTCGCGCCCTCCCGGGGTCTGACTGAGAATTCACAACCAGCACAGGAGCATCGCGTGCTTGCACAGAAAACCTTCCCTTTGCAAGCAGGAATTGGCTCGTTTCTCATTATGGGGTCAGCGTAAGTACCCTTTTATGTACATCTATCTCTCTATATATATGTGATCATATATGTTCTATAGGCCGTAGCTGGGTCTAGAAACCTGCCACCCTTCGGAGCAGGCAGCGAGGGCCCGGGCCGCGCGTTCCGGGCGGTGCCTCCGGCAGCGAGGCAGGGATGGAGCGGCGCCGGCGGCCGGCGGGGACAGCTCGGGGATGGGGCCCGGGGCCGGCTCCTCGCCCGCGGGGCGGGCCATGGGAGGGGACATGTAAAGCCAGGCACGGGAACGTGGGGAGGGACAGGGGGCGGGCTGCGAGCCGAGCGACTGGCGCTTCCAGGGGGCTGGTCGCTCACGGGCGGGCTCCCTCGAGCACCGTGCCCGCTGTGGGGGTTTTTTGGCTTTTTGTTTTCAAAAAGAAGGTGAAATATCGATCAAGGCAGCCGAGCACTGCGATTGTTCCCAGGCTGATGTGAAGCAAGTGTAGCGTCAGCACAAATAGGTGTTGCGGTCCCTCCTTTCAGACGCGCCGTGCCGCAAGCTCTAGAGCCTCGCCCGTGCCTCCTGCTGTTCTCTTAAATGGCAACAGCCCCAAATTCTTCAAGTGGGAGCAATTTCAGGCCATTATATATTGCAGGCCTGGTGTCAAACTGCCTGTAATCATAACAGTTCAAGACAAAAAGGCAGGAATTTGCTGTAAATTCGCCAAAATCCTATGTCTAGTCTAATCTAGTGTCTTCACATAGCCAGTATCAGATGTTTCACGGAAAAAAAAGATGCAAGAAGTCCAAGAGCACACAGATGCTCAGTGACTTTCCCTCATTAGAGCCCTAGAGTGTGTTGGCATAGCTTCTGAAGTGTACCATTTAACCCTTCTGCAGTAGAATCAGAGAAACTTTTAGACTGGAAAAGACCTCTAAGATCGAAGCCCAACCCTTTAGCCAGCACTGCCAAGTCCCCCACTAAACCATGTCCCCAAGTACCACATCTGCACATCTTTTAAACATATTCAGGGATGGTGACTCCACCACTTCCTTTGGCAGCCTGTTCCAGTGCTTGACAACCGTTTTGGTGAAGGAATTTTTCCTAATATACAATCTAAATCTCTTCTGGAGCAACTTGAGGTCATTTCCTCTTGTTCTGTTGCTTGTTACCTGGAAGAAGAGGCCAACCTCCACCTGGCTACAACCTCCTTCTCTGGACATGCTCCAGCACCTCATTGTCTTGCAGTGAGAGTCCCAAAACTGAACAGAGCACTTAGGGGGATGCAGGACCCTCAGCCTTAACTGTTAGAACTTGGTATTTTTCTGAGCTCCAATTGTATATGCCACCTCTGTATAAACCTTAATAAGTCCTTGATTTGAGGTGTGCACTTTGTCATCACATTCCACAGTCACAGTATTGCATGATGTTTGTAATTTTTGTTTTGAAAGTTTTCAGTTTAAGTTGAATACTGCCTTGCTACTATTATGTACAACAGCCCTATTCTAGCTTCTGAACAACATTTCATTTTTTTATACTTTTGTCATATATTCTAGTCATCTTCTGAGATCACTGTTCAAAACTTTTCAGTCATTATTCCTTTTGAATTCACAAACACCCTGCTCCAGAAAGAGGTGGCCCATGGGCAGTTGCAGAAAAGGTAATGGCACAGAGCTGTCTAAATTCTCCAGTGAAACCAGCTGCACTGTCTGACAACAGATACAGACATCAGAAATTAACCCCTTTGACTCCCTATGACAGTCTTTGTAGAGTCATGGGGGATCAATAGATATCCATAATAACAACTTCTGTAGAAGGAGAAAGTATTATGTGGAAAAATCACATTATCCTGTCCTGTTCTCAGACTCAGCATCCATTGCTAGCCACTGCTCAAGAAAGGATCCTGTGTTGCAACTCAGCGTCGCCATTCTTATATCCTTGTCTTAATACTATATTAATTTTTCTTGTCAAACTTCTTTAAATAATAAAATATTTAGTTTAATTATATGTGAATTTAAATATTAGTAAAATTTCATTTAATACACTGTGACAGCCAAGTGCACAACATCATCTGAAACTGTAAACTAGAAGTAAAAAAGAAGGCAAAATAATTTGAAAAATCAATAAGCACACATTCCTATTCTTTTGACATTTCAACTATGAATATGGAAATTAACCAACAGTTAACTTCTCCAAAAGTAGTTTTTCATCACATCGTGATGAGATTAATTTTGGATTAAGAGAGAGAAAAGTAAAAAGCAGAGTGGTTACCTGGGTCTACTCTTGGCTAGGTCACAAGATAAATTCCTTATTAGTTCAAGCTCCAAATGGTGCAAAGTGCTTTGACAGGCAAAGTAACTATGAACCTTATATCAAAATCATTATAATTTAATCATGAGTCTAACATTTTTGTGAACACGCAATTATAATAAACAAAACCAAGCACTTACAACTAATGTTCAGACAAAATCCTGAAAATGCCTGCATGTGTCTTGCTGTCATTGACATCTCTGGCACTCTTCCCCTGCAGACCTGTTTCTGTCAACAGGACCTCCAAGGACAGCACAGGTTTTGGGAATGCCAGCATGATGCACTCACATTACTCCTATTTATCCAAAGATAACATCTGAGGATTCCTTATTTAACATGAAAAAAGCAAGCACAATACATTCATTTTAATTTACAGATACATTAATCACTCAACCAAACCCTTGATCTGAGCACTCTCCACTTACTAAAATTTAAGAAGGGAATATAATTCATATCAAACTTGATAACAGTGCTGTTGTGGTTTAACCCCAGCCAGCAGCCAAACCCCAAGCAGCCATTCACTCTGTCCCCTGTTCCCCAGGATCAGGGACAGAATTGGAATGGTAAAAGCTACAAAACTTGTGGGTTGAGATAAAGAGAGTATAATAGGGAAGCAAAAGCAAAGCAAAACAAGGAATTAAGTCACCACTTCCCATGGGCAGGCAGGTGTTCAGCCATCTCCAGAAGAGCATTTTGTTACATAATTTGTTTAATAATAATAATTACATAATTTGTTACATCAAATGTAACAGTGACTTGGTAAGACACACGCCATCACTCCAAATGATCACCCCTGCTTCTTCTTCACCCCTCTTTATATCCTGAGCATGATGTCATATGGTCTGGAATATCCCTGTGGTCAGTTTGGGTCACCTGTCCTCTCTTTGTCTCCTCCCAACCTCCCAGGTACCCCCAGCTTCCCTGCCAGCGTCACAGTACAAAAGCAGAAAAGGCCTTGGGTCTATGTAAGCTCTAGTCAGCAATAACAAAAACTCTATATCAACAACCCTGTGTTCATCACAAATCCAAAACATAGCCCTGTACTAGCCACTGTGAAGAAAATCAGCTGTACCACAGCTGAAACCAGCACAAGTGCACTCACCTCCGACATCCAGAACACTGAAAAATACATTGAACAGAACTGACCCTACACTTGAGCTCTGAGGAGCACCACTGCTAAATGGTCACCAGTCAGTGTAGTTCCATTTGAGCCCTACCATCCAACCAAGCACCTGCTCATCCCACTGCTGGACAACTCGCCCAGGAGGATGCTGTGAAGGACAGTATGAAAAGCCTTACTAAAACCCAGAGAAACTACATCCACTGCCTTCTCTTTACCCCTTACACAGGTGAAATGCTTGTAGAGAGATACCAAATTAGATGACCATAAATTTCCCTCTGTGAACTCATGTTGCCTGTGCCTGATGGTTATGTTGTTCTTTAAATGCCTTTCTTCACGCTCTCTATGGCCTATATGCTCTTTTTTCATGGCATGAAAATCTAAGCAGACAAAACCTGCCTTCCCCTGCAGCACATCCTCTGAACATGCAGGGCAGGAGAGCAGGGCTGCTCTAACACTGCACACAAGCGCACACATAGTCCTCCCAGAGTCAGGGCTGTTCCCAATATATTTTTCCACTCACAGCAGATGCACACACTCCCACTGCTAGATTTTTTAACATTGTATTTTTCCTTATCAAAACATTAATTCTTTAAATAAGCGTGAGTCGCAAAGCCAGCTAGACAACTCCAAAATCATTATGCCATCCGTATACTGTTGATGTAAACATAGAACAGCTGCAGGCTTCCAATCTCTAGAAAACCCACACATGTTCATTGGTGATTTCCCCAAAGACAGCTACTTTTTGAGCAACACCAGCCAGCTGTTGACTCATTCTACATGAGCCCTATATTGTAGAGTATACACCTTTTTAATCAGGACATGATGCGGTACTAGATCAAAAGACTTGCAAAAGTTTATCTGAAAATATGAGCAATATCATTAATGCAAACACACATGACAACTTTTATTCCAGAGCCTAATTTTATTATTAAATTTGAAATATATGGACTTTTATTTTGAATCACTCATGGTGATTTGCAAGAGAACAATACTTACTTTGATCTAACACTTTGGAGTACATCATGAGTGAATATTCAACAAGTCATTCAACACAGTAAAAACCTAGAAAAATACTTCTGACATTTCTGGATTTCAAATAGGAATAAAAAAAATGTCAACAAATACTGTAAGGTATGCTAAGGCCTCCAGGAAAACACATTCTTGTTTTCTGTATCTAAATCCCTGTTTTCTGAAGGTACACCTTTCTAATTTAAGGCACTCAGGCATGTAAACTAAGAGCCCCATTGCTCTGCTTCTACTCTGTACCTCAGAGAGAGCGACTGCTGGGATCTGCCTCCAAGGCGGGGCAACCAGATTCCTTGTTAACAGATCCTTTGGGGTGGGTTAAAGCAAAGGAGCGTTGAATAACTGATATAACAATGAACAACTCCATTGAAATAGTAACTGGAAAAAAATGGAAAGGGCTATACAGCTGTTCTGGAGAGTGTGATCACCCTAAGAGAGGAAAACTGGAAAGACAAAAAGAAGGAAAGAGAAGAGATAGAAAGATATCCGTACCCATGGCTCCAGCCATGTGTGGGTGATTGTGGTCTATGGTTCTGGTATCCAGCCCTGGTCTGTTGGTTGTGGGGACCCACATACACATCGGAAATTGGGGTTTTATAACCCTGGTTCTCCCCATAAATGCCCCAGAATGTCCAGCAGGAGTTCTGGCCATGCAGAGTCTTATTTTTAGAAGATTCTGGAAGAGTGGCAGCATTGAGAGGAGGGGGTGAGAGTGTGACTATCTGTGTGTCTGTGTGTGCCTGGACAAAGCTCCGGAGTAAACTTCCTGAGTTGTACATCAGCACACTGGTGGATCACGGTGTGGGAAAGAGACCAGCAGAGAAAAAACCTCTACCCTCTGCAGGATCTATTGCTTAATGGCAGCTCGTCTTTTAGCTCAAAACCAGCTTGTTTAAGGCAAATTTTTTCTGCAAGATGCAACTGTTTTACTACCGGGATCTGAGTGATTCCAGGGATCTGAGCTGCCTCTGGACAGACACTGTCCCTCCATTGACTGCAGAAGGAGCAGGGACTCTCAAGGATTCCCTTCAGACAACTTCCAAGTGAGGAAGATGAATAATTTATTGTATAGTCCACACTGAAGGAACTGTCCCTCTGAACTCTGTGGAATACTTTACTATAGCTTGTGCATAAAAATAAATACATTAAAAGCCAAAATATTTAAGTATTTGTAGAATCATACCTGCTTTTCATATGCATTAAAATGCTTGCCACTACTTATTATAAAAGACAATAGGCAGGCCTTCTTCTTAGGCTTTTTTTTATTTGTAAGTCATTTGGTATATTTTTTATATTCAAATATAAGGTATAAAGAATAACTTCTTGTTATTCTTCAACTACCTTCCTCATCCAACTGATGCATTTCACAGGGTATTAACAGCATCACGGCATTGCAAAATGTCAAATCTGATACTGTGCTGCATTGTTGCTATGACAATACTGCACGTTCTGCTGCAAGTGACACATTAAATTAGCTCCGTGCAATATCCTGGCAACTTTCCAGTGTTTCAGTAATAGATATGCTCGGACGTCATTGACATTACTTAATGCCATGTACAAAAGGCTTGGTTTTAATTAACCTACCTCCAGTAATTATTGGAAGAAAATTGAAGGAGAACTAGGACATAAAACTCCTGCTGTGCTCAGCAGGACAGGATCAGAGCATGGACTGTCTTGTTTGCTCTTCAAGAGAAGGAGAGGACAGGAAAAGGTCTGCTGTCTGTTCTGTCAGCTGACCTGAAGCCATGTTAACAGCCATGTCAACGATTTCTCTAGGAGATAGTCCAGAGATGGAACTGAAAGAGTGAAAAGGAATGAAGAAGAGACATCTAGGAAAGCAAGATAATACTGATTAAAACAAAAGAAATGAACATGCCATTAGGTCTTGTGGTGCACAGAAGCTTAAGGCCTTGAAAGTTATAATGAAAACCTGCTTTTAATTAGGAATAACTGGGGTTTTTTTCTTTGCTTTTAACAAGTACTGTATTCTCTTTTGGTGTCCGAGTCTTAATACATCCCTTTTTCACTGAGTTTCCATTTTATTCTGTTGGCATTAAACTCTCATTCCTCCTGGGATAGGAAATGGACTCACTGCCATCAGATCTGTAATCAAGTACAGAAGCACAGTGGGCTACAAGACTTACATGTAAATCTCATTTTTATGCTCTAATTTATATATGTATTTCAAATATTTCAAATATCTGTAAAATTCTGATTGTAGTGCAAAGCTCCTTTTGAGTGGCAGGAAATTCACTGATTAACAGGCCACTTAGGTTTAATGATTCATATTATGAAGAATGTGTCTTAAATTGAAACCATTACACTCTTTGCAGTAGGTTTGCATCTTCTCTATCAGTGGTTTGTGTTTTCCCTTCTTCCACCAGCGCTGTTTAACATCTTTGTTAACAGCATGACCAGTGGTGTTGAGGGCACCCTCAGCAAGTTTTCTGAGGACACCAAGCTGTGGGTAGCATTTGAGTAAATGCTAAAAGGCAACAAAATTTAGTTTAGCATCACAAAAAATAATGCTGGTTAATAATGGATGAAGTTATGCTACTAATACGATTATGCCTTGAAAATGCTGATATTTTAAGGACAAAAATGTAGAGAGTAGGATCCTATTGCTTCAGCTATCTGTCAAGACAAGGGCAAATGGATGAATTTGATAGAAAAAATGTTTTCTATTTCACTATGTTGTGATGTCAGAGCAGCAATTTCCCAAAAGATTCCCGCCCATCAGATGGAAGACAATTACACTGTTCATATTTGTTGGGGGAAGAAAAAAAAGGCTGGAGCCCTTTCTAATCCTGGAGGGGGTTTCCATTTGGCAGCTCAGTTACAGAAAGCCATCAGCAGATTATTGTGCAGTAGAACAGACACTTTTGATGATTACTTTAGACTTCAGGCAAAACTAGGTTTTATTATCCATTGGTTTATCTTTCAAACATTTGCAAATTAGATGACTGAATTGTAAGAATCATTCAGTTGCTTGTGGTCCCATAGTAATACATTTATATGTGTTTTCTTTTGGTTCTTTGCAAGTACAAAGTGACTTCCCAGAGCACAGGGCAGGAATAACTGAAATTCTTTGGCTGAACTATGCAGGAGGTCATTAAATGTTCAGAATTACCCCTTTTAGCAATAATCTGTATTAATCTGTAAATCAGTGAATAGAAAAAGCTGCTTCAGCTGTTAGGACTCATTAGTGTTTTAGCACATGCAGAACAATCTCTTCTCACTTCTTTTGCTTCTGAAGACATGCAGAGGAATTGCTTTGTTCTCTTCTGAGTGCAAAAGTTGTATCACTGTAACTATTCAAATTCCTAAAAGTAATACTTTTCCCCTGGTGGGAAGGAAATCACATTCTTCAACTCAATTCTCATTTACCTGAGAATTGGTAGAGGAATAAAACCATAAGATCCCTTTTTACTGCTGTGATTAAGTCAAACCCGGATGTGATCAAATCAAAAATATACAGTGTCCCTGGCCAAATCTGATGCTACAAAACCTGGGTAAAAACAAAGCCTTAATTCTACAATATAACAAAATGGCCATCTAAATGAAACAGTATTTCTCCATGGGTGTTGGCAGAACACCTCCCCACTTCAAAGGTGATATTCAAAGAATTGTCTGTCAGTAACACAGTACATGAAATCAGTTAGGTAGCAGTGGTCAACATGTTTCACAGAAATTTTGACAAGAACTTGAGGCATCTAAAGGCCAGAACCATGTAAATTTTATGAAAGTCTGGGAAATACTTTTTATTTCAACAAGAGACTGTTCAAGCCCTTAATAATCCTATTAAACATACTAAACTCTAATTCCTTGAAGCAAGCAACCAGACAGCTTTGTGATATGAAACATGAAGTTTTATTTATATCACTCTTTCACCTTGCTTAAAAAGAGATTAATTGTCTAGTCCTTTTAGGATAAAACACACATACACGATGCAGTCACTGGTTTTTTATTACTTCCTGTGTCATTAAATTACCCAGGCTTATCTTGTGGACTAGGTTTCCTTACATGGAATTCATATTTTAATGTTTTTGGAGTTTGAACCCTTTGGAGTTCATTTGAAGCTGATACTCAAAGCAAACCTTGGGTTGTTAAAGCCTGCATTAAGTGAAATTATGAAAAAAGCCCTGTGGAATGCAAGTGTCATATATCACACATCTCCCATAAACACTGAAATCTCCCTCATTTGCCTCCTGTTTAGGCTCAGTTTCAAGAGTGTGCTGCTGTAGTTTGTACGGTGAACAAATGGGCATGTCCCAGTCGAAGAAAATGGGATTTCCGCCACTGCTGTACCACGCTGGCAGGCACTAGGCACAAGAAGGCTCCCTTCCTTGGCAGACCCTATCGTGCAGCTGCCAGGGGTACTGCAGGACTGCCAGTTTTTAAACCCAGCTCCTCCGCTTGTCTGTGAATGATTTCTCAGTGTTCAGCACAAAGGAGAGAAAGATCACTTTGCACATCCTAAAGTGGCTGTTGGACCTTGCTGACACAGACATGGCAAGGCTGAATTTTGTTGCCCTGAATTTCCTCTTAATAAACTAATTTACTGAGCAGAGAAACTTCATCAAGCCTCACGAAAGCTACTGTGCTGATATAATCTCCCTGTGAGTGAATAACTTGTTTTGGTTTTGTTTTCAGTGTCAATATCTTTATATTACTTTACCTTTGTGTGTACATGTACACTGTTGATCAAGGAACTAACTACTCACAGCTGCCAGCTCATGGTATTTTAGAGTAAACAAGAACTAAAGGAAGAACTGCATGAATAGGTTTTTATGTGATAGCTGTGATACAGTGTATTAAAATTACTATAATTAATGTTCCTACTGTGGAAACTACTATCTTACTATGAGATTAGTTTTTCATCATTAGCCAAACACAAACAGGAACTAAGTTACAACTGCTCTATTTTTATTATCCTTTATTCCAATAAAATCAGAGTACCAAGCAGGCTAATGCACAAAGTATGGGCTGAAATCAAGAGCTATTGCTCAAGGTTAAAGTCAAAAGCTTGATTTGAGTCACTGGGACTATGGAAAATGTGGGGATAAAGAGACTGGGCTTTTGTGTGAGAGATCAGCAAGTGAAAAGAAAATCAAGGAGAAAGAGAAGCACTTACGGTCTTCTAAGACAGAACTAGACAGAACAAATAAGTAGGTAAACTCAAGTGGTTTTGTCTCTCCTAATCACAGATGCTTTGTCAGTTTCCTCTTTGATTACATGGAGATTATAATAACAACAATAGTGGATAATGACAGATTTCACTACAATCCAGAAAAGTTTCATTCTTTAATAGTGTTCACAGAGTTCCTCGGTATGACTGGACATAAATTGCCAGGGAAATGAAAATGATAAACCCACAGATACTGAGGTTAAATAATAAAAGGTAAAAGGCAGCATTGTAGAATACATCATTGTGGGTTTTTCCCCAGGAAGTATAATGACAGATATCTCCCTTTGTGTCTGGCCTATAAAATAAAACATGTTTCCATAGTCTTAAAACATAAGTAACTACATACATTTGTTTCTCCATAACTGTACTTAACTTCATTGAAAATGAAGTTTGAGATATTTTACTTGTGTAAAACTAGTAAGAAATGAGAGCTGGCCAATGTTATACACTATTGCACAACTCTATTAAGCAATTCAACAAACCAATTTACTGTTCAGCATTTGTCCTGAGAATAGCTACATCTGTGTATAATAGAGAGCTGAGTGTTCCTGCACCAAGCCCCAGCTCAGATAACAGCTGCTTATCCTGAAACTGCACAATAAAAACCCTAAACATTTTTAACAGAATGGATTAAGAGAACTTGGAACACTCTGCCACAAGACGAACTTTTAGTAAGACAGTAGTAAGTGTGTAAAAGTACTATATATAGGAATAACAATTATATACAGTCATAAATGAGCAAGGGTTAAATTCTTATGATGCAAGGCTTGAACCACCAATGCATTTGCAAGAGGTGGGAAGAAATACCGAATTGAGGTATTATGGGATTGCACATTCCTCTGAAGTTCACCCAAGTTACCTTCATGGACAGAATGACAAACCATTTACCTTATATGTGTCTAAAAATAAGAGCCTTAAAGCAGGATCTGGCTTTTTTACAGTCCTGCATTTAGATTTGTGTGAAACCTTTCATGGAACATCTGTGTCGCTTCCCTGCATGTTAAAAACTGTGATATCTTAGTCACCCAGTGTCTTTCCTTAAAGAAACTGTTTCTGTTTCCTATCAAAACATAAGTTTTCTGATTCTGTGATTTTGTTAATCCTTATTTCCTGACCTCATTTATCAGGTGACTTTTGCTAAAGACCTGAGCATACTCTGATAATAATTAGGTAAAAGGATAAAATAACAAGGTGGACTGGGAGGAGATGAAGGAAGCCAAACAACTGAGGAAATCATCTGCACGAGCATTCCTCCTCAAAACTGATTCACGTGTAAAGGTAGGGGAAAAGGAAGAAGGTGCTGAAATAAACAAAGGATTTGGAGGAAGAAGAAAACCAACAGTTCAAGACATAAAAAGTTAATGAAAACTAGAGGCTTACAAGGCGAAGGATCCAGGTCAAGGGCAGGGATAGAAATCCAGCTACTAGGGACCACTTCTACTTTGCTACACTGTAGAACAGTGCCCCATAATATAAAAGCCCTGAATTAGTACTTTGTCGACTGACAAGACTTCACAGAAATAAAATGGGACTTTATGATTTCCAGAGGTTTATCTGAAAGTCATACCTAGTCCTTTGAAATGAATACATACAGAACCCTAATAAGGACACAGGCGAGTACTTTCTTCACCTCCCTAGTTCAATTAAATCACATCCTTTAACTATATCTCTTTAGGTGTGCATCTTCTTCCTCTTTTGAGGCTACAACTCTGGTTCCTCACTTCAACTAGAATATGCACTTGTTTTTGCCTGGGTCCTTCTCTGACTTTTTTCACCTCTCCTCTGAGCAGAAGTAGAACTGTACTCAGAACTCAGAGGCTTACTGCTTCAAAGAAAGTTATCTTGACTATCAATTTCACATCTGGACACAGGATTACAAACTCAAGTTATATAAAGAGCTCGATCTGTAGGGTTGCATCTGCTCTAAATATCTGTCTGTTCACAGGTACATTATGGAAAAGTCACAGCTGTCAGTCTGGAAGACTGTTCACATCCAGTGCCACACACACTCTGCAGAAGTGAGGTGCACAAGGGTGACCCCATGAAAATACTAATCTGCAGCAGACTAAAGTTAACAGTGTAATGAATTTTAAGAAAAACAGGGATTTGGTATGTCATAATCTGTCATAGTATTAGTCCAAATCTGGCCGGTACCTGAAGGCTGTCCAATGGAATGCTGACCAAAGGCAACATGTTCAAAGTCACAGGTACTGAAGCAGAACCAGCTATATGATCGAAAGTGCAATGGCTTATAGTACTTACAGGCATGGAATCCTTCCAGACACCTTTAGGATACAAAAAACCCTAACTGTATTTACATTCCAGCTAGCTGTTAGACACTTGTTAGATACTTGCAGAAGTATCCTTTGCAGTGTTCTTTGTGCATCATTATTTACTATCTTTTTTAACATCAGAATCTGTGTTTAGGACTTCTTGAATAGAAAAAAAATCTAACTGCTGTTACTGTTTCAGGAATCTTCATCACCTTCTGAGATTCAGCGCAAGATTCAGTTTCTTGGCTTTGTGAAGTTTTTGTGAGAGCATCTACATGAAATGTCGGAGTATATTGCCAGTATATTCCAGTGAGTTGGCAACAACAGCAAAGATCTATGATACAGCTGAAGTGTTCTTATTACACTGACATGCTGGCTTAGAATTTGCTGTGGTGTATCTATATTGTGTCAGTTCATTCAAATGGAACCTATATCTGTAGATATGTTCCTTTCTCATCAATGTTAATGGTAAAAAACCTTTCCACAGCCAGAGAAACATTTCATTTCAAAGGCATTTTCGTTTGAAATTGCCTACTTCTTTCATATTGTAAACTCATCAGCCACTATCTTTTTTCCATGGAAAGTGAATTGCCTATAAATAGAAATGATACCATTTTTGTCCTAACACGAATAACTCAACAGTCAAGAACACAAGAAAATGTAAAAAGAAATGGCAATTTCACAGACAGACAATAAGGTAGCCTGGCCTGTTTGTTTTTCCTGAGTTTTGTGAGGCAGGGAATTCAAATTGTCCATATTGTTAGATTTCATTGCCAAAACCAAAAGAGACTCTTCAAATACTCAGATTTTTTAAAAGTACATTCAGGATCCTTCCTCTTTTGGGTTTTTCCAGGTTTCAGTTTCAAAGAAATTTGCATGCCTCTGTAGATCAAAATGGGAAGAGTAAGTCTGGAAAGGTGGTCTCGGTTTATGGCGTGATGAGAGTGTATTGCAGCTTCCAGATGGCTTCTGTCCTTGTTTCTGAAAGGTCGGGAAGATCTGTCTTCATTTTTGTGTAGTGCTGTGCATTTTGTTTTACTTTTTGTTGAATTAAAATTTCAAACTCTATTCACTTGGATGTTTTTAATGCTATCTAGGAGAGCTCCTTGTTGTCTACAAGGGATTTCTTAGTTCCCCAGTAAAATATTAAAATAATCAGAATTCATTATTCTTGCAGTTTTAGCAAAAAATCTTACCACTGGTGACTAATAAATATTTTGTGTTTGTTAATCTCTCTGGAACAAGACTTTTATTATTGCTATTGTATCAAAAAGACCTACTGTTTCTCCTCTCCCTGCAGGAATCTTTAAGGGATTTAAACCCCTTTGACATCCATTAGGTGATGAGTACTTAACTTGGTTAGGCTCCTTTGAAATCCTAGCCTTACATTCTGAAAGGCTGACTAAAGCTGCTCTTTGTGAATTAATTAACCATCTAGTGCCCAGCCTTGGAACTTACAGTGAGCTGATACACAAAAGCCGAAGGAGACCCAAGATGAAAAGGTATTTATTGGTCTTAATAAGTTTTATTCTTCTCAGGAACTCCCTAGTGTTAAATACAGACACACTTACTTGATTCAGAATAACTTGGCTTGTATTTCACTTTTAGGATTTGGAAATGAGATTATGCTTGTCCCAGTGAAGGACATACAAATATGAGACATCTTTCCTCTTGAGTTTTTTAAGAGATTCATGGTGTGTGTTTCTTCTGTTCATTTTAATGTAAGTAAAATCTCATTAAATAAAATCTAAACAATTTATTTCCTGAGGCTTTGGTCCTAAATCAAAATTTATTAGCTAATCAAAGGACAATGATCTTCTGCCAAAATTCCAGCAGATTTGTTTTGGGAGTTCACCTCAAAGAAGATGAAAGATAAATTAAAACTGGGCAGAAACATCATAGGTTTGCAAAGGATTTGTTCTCCTAGACAACACACTGTGGACCCAGTTAAAAAAAAAAAACCAACAACCCAAAAAACAAGAAGGCAAGTATGAGGCTAAATATGTAGAAATACACTTTTTAAAAGTCTCAAAGATCCAGAGCTGAATGTGTTTTATATCTCTGTTAGATTTGTATTAGATCACTTCCAAGAATTGACCCAGATATTAGTATCTATTCAGATGATTTTCTGATTATTTATATAAATATATAAACACGAAATATTTACCTATATACTTTTAAAAGTATGAAATATGAAAATCTATACACATTCACAGTAATGCAGGATCTATATTAATGAAATTTATAATCCTGCATTATAATAAATGACAATTATTTGTATTTGATAGACCAACCATATTTATACCTACGTGAGATAGAACAAAGGAATATTATTAGGAATATTATTAGGAAGAGCAGCTAAAAAGATAAAGAAGAAGTAAAAGAAGAAAATATAAAAGGAATAAAAGTAATAAAGGGATGAGATAATAAGAAGCAGGCTGTGAGCAGGAGCGTAAAACCTCTGACATGTTTATTCAAACTCCTTTGGGTGAAAGTATCCCCTGTCCTCCAGGCTGCCCAGGAACAGCCACGTCCATTGTGAGAGTGGAGCTGGAGGAAGAATAACCTTGGGCAGAAGATGCTCTGTGAGTGCCCTTTCATGGTCCTGTTCATACTGCAAGTCAGGTCACTGCTCTTCTTTGGGCACTCTCAGAGGTAAAACTTCAGCCTTGCAACCAGTGGTTTCATGGTCTGTGGACTCACCACAGATGCCTCCCTCCACAGGTGCTTACAAGATGGAGCAAGCCTCCATGCCGAGGCTTTTTTATCCATCTATTTTCTTCTATTCATAAACATCCGCTTCAGCCCACACGTTCATGGCCTCTGATACCTACTCTGTCTTCACTGAGAAGCTCTTGCCTGTGCCTTACTGCCCTGTATCTTCCCAAAGCACAACACAAAAGAATTGAGAATGACATATGCTGAGAGATATTGGGGGTCCTGTGAGAAAATTGTGAGCTGTGTCTCTCCTAACCAAGTTGATTGAAATATGAAGACTTGGGAATGACTGAAATGAATGATCACAAACTTCTTTGTAGACCTAATTTGACAATCTCATGCACAATGAGTTCTGGGCAAGGGAGAAAGCCTAGTGAAATCCCCCATCCAGCAGGATTTGATTTTAACTTTGTAATTTTTCTTCTAGAGACTGGCTACTGTTTTCCCCAAACTGGACTGCTTTCAGACAGCCTTTTATCTTCCCTGGAGACCAGCTTCAAGTAATAGTATTGGGAATGTTCATCTTCGGTCCCTATTTTACATGTTTGGGAGTCTGTTCTCTTCTCACTGTAGGCGCTGTTAGAAGGAAAACAAAGATCCTTTGGCCTTTGTAATGGTAAGGCTTTTTGGGACTCATCAGTAAAGAGTGTGGTCTTACATAACAGAGAATTTCTCTCCTGAGCTTCGGTCCTACCTTATGTGGGCTGTCAGGACAGACAGTATTGAGATGGGTCAGAATGTAGAATTCTGATTTCTCAGAGAAGCCAGTCCTTCTGCTTTTTACTGCATCAGTCTGGTAGATGAATGGAGTGAGACAGCATCCTTTATATATGATAAGGTACCTTTCAAATGTACATATGAAGGGGGATGAAAGTGGTTATTTAAGGGCCTTGATGAGATCATGCAATGACTTTTGGACGAAATTTATCACTCAAGGGCATTCAAGGCCACTTTGCTGTGTGGATGAGACCTAGGTAATTGGAAGAGCCTTATACCTCTGGGACAATTACCCCCATGAAGCCAGAGTGTGTACCCCAGGATCCTGGACATCCCAGCGTCTGGCCTGAGCAGAGCAGTAAACTACACCTGCGTGAATCCCTGAATTACAGGTGTAAACAGCAGTTCAGTTGATCCTCTGCATGGACCAAGCTTTGTGGTGCCTCTTCCCAGGTGCTTCATGAGGGGTACCCTGGCTGGTGAGGTAATAAAATTAAATTTACTCTTTGCATTTCATCTGTGGTTGTTTCTTAGTCTTGCCTGTGCCATTCACACACTCAGGTTATAAACATTATCTGTTCATTTGGGTTCTTCAGTAGCAACCATCACAGACACACCAAATCACCTTAGGAAACATTCTCCCTCTCTCTCATGCTTCCTTTATAAGGGGAATCAATGTTACCTGTCAGTATTGCTCAAGTTTAACTAAAAGACTGAATATAAATTATTATTCTCAAGCATAAATTTATCAAGAATATCTCACTTTTTTTGATCAAACAGATTTAAGTTCTGGAGTGCTTAATAAATGTGAATATTAAAAATAAATATATATATGTATGTATGTATAAATTATATCAGTGGTTATAGTGTCTTTGTATGCTCCAGAGAATGTCAGTCATAAAGAGGGCCAAGGTCTCCAATATTTTCCTATTTTCTTCTGGGGTACTTCTCATTTTAAAATATAAATGTTTGAGTGACAGAGAGAAACTGATGCCAGGTTTACTTTCTTCTGCTTCTTGCAAATCTTGTTTGAATTCAGGATGATCCACTGTTTCACAATAAGACTATTGCATAACTTTAGATATATGATCTCCCCATGTATTTAACTCAAAAACCATCTATTTTAATAGTGTTCTTTTTCTACAGTTCTATTATAAATAACTGTGACCTTGCAGCCTCAGATCTCTTTTTAGCCTGTACTGGTTTAATGTATTGATTTGTGTCCTTCCACTGCCCAAAGTCCTGGGTATGTGTAACACCAGGTTTTCCTTTAATAAATCATGTTCTCAAAGACAGAGAAGCAAGGAAATACAATGTTCTTGATACACCTACATTGTGACAAAATATACATTACTAGAAAAAACAGATTATTTGTGCTGCCTGAGATACTGAAAAATCTAGATTTGTGTTTTTAAAGATAAGAAGGCACCTCATAAATTACACTCTGTGCTGACTCATTCAATGTAAAAGTCGTTGATGTTTGTTCTTGTTCAAACACCTACACAAATCCAATCTGTTAACAGAAAGCTCACAAATAAATATTGGTTTGTAATAGATCACGGGATTGTCTTGCAGAGAATCTCTGCTTAGAAGTATGCAGGAATACCTGACTGCGAATTGCTAAGCAGATCAAAGAAGCAACACACAATTTATGTTAGTGGACTAGTGGATTGCCTGTTTTCCTGACTAGGGAGGTCAGAAGGTGCCAAGTATTACCTTATTCAAGCTTGTTGGTGAAGTCAGCATCTATCTATCTATCTATCTATCTATCTATCTATCTATCTATCTAACTATCTATCTAAACATAGCTGACACAAGTTACTACGGCAGCTTAATGAATTTGCAGTTGCAAATCAGGAATTTGACCTATGTAACATTCCTCCTAAATCAGTTATTAAAGTTTCACTAATTCCACCAGTTTTATCTGACCTGATCTATTTTGTGGCTTTGTAATCTAATTACAGTTGTGTCACCTGCATGCCATGCTGAAGACATCTTGGTAGATTGTGTGGGTTTGGCACTCCCATGGGAAATTTTAGCACCTTGAAACTGTTCAGTGTCATGCTCTCTCTGGACCTTTTGTCATTTGGTTTCTTTAGAAAAATTATATCTGCTTCAGCACTTCTTTCACTGAAGTCTTCATCTGTCTCCAGACTAAGAGCTGGGACTAAGTGAAAAGAGAGTTTAGTAATGCTATTTACAGTTACAAACAATGTTTCCATGGAAGTTTCAGCAAAGGAGAAATAAACCGAGAGGGTATATAGGATGCAAAAGCAAAATAAATCACAACATACATTTGTGAAATAGCAATATGTGGCTTAAGTACCATCTTTGCTGATATACCTTCTTTACATAATTTCACAGACAAACTGACATTTTAAGAAAGGGTGGAAAGACTTTGTTAGCTTCCCAGAATCAAAATGCTTATAATATTATAATAATATAGCCAGCCATGCTGAATAATGGCCATAAAAATTATTCTGGCACCTGCCAATTTCTGCACCAAAATTTAAACATTTGCTTAAACTACACAAAGGTCATAGAAATGTGCCTAGTTCAGACTAAAACATAAAAGAAATTGAAAAAAATCCATTATTAATTCTGTAACAATTTTACTATTTATGTATTCATGCTTCTCATGTGCAATGGTTCTTTTATTGTTCAACCTGTCTTAGACATGCTTCCCATACCAACAGTCTTTATTAGTGAATAACAGGGCTTCCAGGGGACATACATAGTTCAAATGCATGCCATTCTACTGTGCACTGCTAAAGCTTCTCTTTTTTCTATATGACTTCTGTATGGCTGCTTTTTTTTTTTCCCTCTTTTTTTTTTT
>VZRQ01009367.1:304164-319418 GCA_013397975.1 Machaerirhynchus nigripectus | reverse complement strand
TTTTTTTTTTTAATATAGGACTACTCTGTGGGTTGTGCCTAAGAAACTTGGGAAACTTTTGCTTGCTAGAAAATGGCAGGCTTATGTGATAGATTATAGGACCTAGTGCATAACATGTAGCAGAAGAAAAGAAAGAGAAATGTGTGACGCTTCTCTTGTGTTCACCTGATTACACTATGTCATTAACTAATTAATCAGTCCTAAGCATCCTTAAGGCTGTGATGACTGAGGTGCTGGGAAGCTGGGAAGGAAATGCCATATGATAACCCACTTACAAATGGTTTTTGTAAACCTAATCAGTGACTTCTGATAACAAGTCAGGCTTACAGACAGTTCTCTTTTCTTACTTCTTTTTTCTCCATAATGCACCTGTGTAATGTGTAATGGGGACAGGTTCAGCTTGAAAGCTTAGTACCACCTTAATTACTTTAATTTTTTAATGGCTTTATCCTAACTGTACCCATGTGTATGCAAAACTTGAAATGCCACCAGGGAAACTCCAGCAGTTCTTTAGCTCTTACATCATCTCCAGCATTTCAATGAAGTCTGGAAATTTGTGCAGCTAAAAGGGGCCATACTTTAAAAAGGTCAGTCTCAGACACAATCACTATGTCTGTCTTACAGAGGGTGATTAAGAGAATGAGATCATCTTCTCAGGTTAACTCATCTGCCTTGGGTTCCAAATCAATGAACAAAGACAGCTGACAAAGCTTATCTCCATCTTCAGTTTGGCCCATTCCTCATACTGTGGTGGCTGAGCTGTTCATGAACAGCTGCTTCATGAAACACCTGACTTGCTGTCAGTACAGTGCTCTACAACAAATTAAAACCAGTGATAGGTTTATCTCGTGTGCTGCAGACAGCTGCAGGGGGATTTGCCAGCTGTGGTTAACACCCCTTCTAGCGACCCAATTCTTGTGCAGGAAGCCACCAACTGGTATTTGAACATGGCAGCTACAGCCTAGAGATCCCAAAATAATGCAGAACTGAGGCAGTCATCTCTTGGTTTTAATGCAGTGGCCTATGGACTGATGCAGCTAAGAAACAAATAAAATGGTTTCATTCAGCAACAAACAATATTTCTGCTACCAAGAAAGTGATTTCTGGTGGCCCAGCATACCAGAAGACTGGCAATTCCAATCACTTGAGCTGGCAGATCCGAGTTTGGCTATGACTGCTGTCGGAACCCTTGAGTTACTCTGTCTGTGCCATTACTACCATGTTGTATAGGAATTATCCTTCTAGAAACAATCCCACTAGTTTTTGTCACCACAGCTAACCAAATCACCCACCACATTCCTTCCTAGACAGCCATGGAAGATCTTCTGTGTCTTTATGGATGGAGGCCTAGCAGTGTTCAGTGGAATCAGTAACTCTTCCTCAGAAAGGCTGTGTTAGCTGCTGGTGGGTTGTGCTGGTTTGAGCCATAGCTCAGCCCAGAGCAAACAGCCAGGCTGAGCTGAAAGAAGAGTCGGGGTTTCTGAGTGAATGGGTTTAAAGCAGGAAAAACACTCACATTATGAGTCAAATGAACTCTGCTATAAAAATAAACTGAGTGAGGTGAAATGTCTCTCAGGGGAATACCTACTGGGATTTAATTCTGGAAATAATGGAGACCATGATATGAAACCATTTCTCTCCAGGATCCCGTTTTGTTTGCTGTTTTCATTATTTTAGTAAAACATGAAGACTAACAGACCATCAGCAGGTGGAAAGTCCATACTTGGAAACAGGGGATAGGTAGCTATATGACATATGCATCATTCAAGTATTTAGGCTACACTGACACAGTAATGTACCTCAGAGATCAGCCATGCCCTGACATTACTCTGTGATATTTGTCCAAAAGTTTTGTCTTTCTGTCTCAGCTATTTCAGAGAGCCCAAAGGCTCCATCAGAGAGGGGAATGAAAGGTGAACACGCAATAACATCATCATTTCCCTGCTTGCATGAAACTTAACAGACCTTGTTTGTTGAGGGTTACAATGTAGTTGTGCTGTAGCTATGTGCTTTTATGAAAAACAGTCTCATTTCTAATCTATTTAATGTATTTCTGATCCTTTTCCATGCTTGAGCCCTGTAACTGGGGGTTGGAATACCTGGAAAGCTGGTCCTGGTTACAGGCACACATAGTGACAAGTAAATGATTACATTTTCTCTATCCCCACCTCTGAGCTGGGGATTTTCCACTACAGTGTCTTTGCTAAGGGAAAGTTTTAAAATGGTAGCAGAGTCTCAAGCTGTCTGATTTTAGTGCTGATAGAATGGTACTTGATTTGCTTGACTAAGGAAGCTGCTGGCAAAAATATGTTACAATTGGCAATTTACTTGTCTCCATGCATATTTTTGCTCCATATCAAGATTCTGAAGTGTTTTCCAGACAAGTGCACAATAATCAGTACATCTGCCACACAGGCAAATGTAAAGTTGATGAAAATATTTTATTTATAGACGCTAATGCAAAAATGTAGTTTGATGTGTTACAAATGTTAGTTCTAATATTACTAATTAGAGTTAAAATCTCATTGTGGAATGAAAAGATGTTTCTCATTTACTGAGACTGTATTCTCTTTTTTAAAATCCAGGTTTAGCATTTACAGTGTCAGAAACCTTTCTTACACAAGTAATACTAAACACAGGACATCTTATAGGTGTAAATATTTGAGACTTATTCTCCCTCTCACCCTCAAATATAAAAGTTTACATGAAATGCCTTCTGAATGCAAATCGCAAAAATGAAAGATGGAAGCAGAATCCATTACTAAACTATTGAAGATTACTTGCTATATATTTACACTCTTACAAGCATTCTTATTTTTTTCTAATGGAAAATATATATTCTTACCCTGCATGCAGCAGGTTTATACTACATATCATTTTGTATAGTCTATACAGGGCTTTTTTTGAAAGACAGTCATACAATTAATTTGGATAAATATACAGCAATCTTAACTCATACAAAAAGCATTTCTAGTCTAGCCTGACTTGATTTTTCATCTTAAATACATAGTATAAATAACACAGGGAAGACATTGTTTAGTGCAAGTAAAGATACTCTATTAATTCAAGTCAGAAAAAAGTGTAATTTAAATGAAGACTTGGAAAGCGTAAGAAAAGAAAGTCGACTTAGTTCTAGCTTAACAAATCATCCCTATGTGACAAAGCTTTTCAATGCATATATACCTATATACCTAGCATAAGCTCATGCTTAAATCCCATTTATTTCAACCTAAGCTTACTTAAGCATAGACTTAAGTTCTTTGCTGAATTACAGCCCCAGTATACCTGATGTGTAAAGCGAAAATATAGTGTGATATAAAGTAATTGACATTATGATTTCAGCTTTCCTCATAAATTTCGCTTCCAAAGTTCATCTTTAATAGAGTTGAGGAGTCACTTAATTTTCTGCTGACACTTGTGACTAAGTTGTAACAGGGTTGTTGTTATCTGCAATTTAAAGCATAATGATATATGGAAAGGAGGTTAATAATTCTAACTAATAAAAAAAACTTCATAAAATGACAAACCATGAGATCCTCCTGAGTGACTGGATAAAAATCTAATTTCTTTCTGTCAAATCCCTAATATTAGTTGAGAATTTTCAATCAAACTTTCTTTGGAGTACTTCTTATAGTCTGCTATAAAGAGCAAGATAGACAGTACTAGTTTGCAGGTGTTTTTGAGCCAGCTTTATTTTCAAGTTTTCATACCTCACACATTCTTTATATTGCTGGGAGAATTATTCCACAAATTATTGAAGTCACATCCATTTATCCATCTAAAAACTGAGCTTCTTGTTTATTATAATTGCTATGTGAAATTCACATATATAGAAAGCTCAAAAGTCATAATACGCCTGTGTACTTATTTTCTACATCTTCTTTATGTGTAACTTTTAAGTGTATTTTTTCCACTTTGATTCTTCAGAATTGTAATTTTACTTCAAAACTTTTTAAAGGTTTTTTTATTCCATTGCTTCAATTCACTTAAGTTCTTTCAGGAGGGGATTTGAAAGTAAAGGATACGAAGAAGCAGGAACATTAGTATTACACACCCTTAAACAGGGAAGAATTTTAAATTGAGGAAAATTTACATCATCTCATTAACATTGAAAATTTAATAAAAAAATTCCAAAAAATGTACTTGCTAAAAATCTAATGCTACAATGTGGTTAAGTTGATTATTTTGATCTTCTACAGCCGTTGTATTTGACACTTAAAATTCAAAAATTGTATTTATTTAGCTTGGATATTTCCAGCCTGCTCTTTAATTAGATCCATTTTAAATGAATGTTTTTAAAAATCACATGAATATTCTGGCTGCACTGTGAAATGCTCCCTCTTGAAGTCAGTGTTTGCTGTGCAGGAGTACGCTGCACGTGGTTCAGTCCAGTTTGGCAGTACCATTCCTTAAGATCACAAGTAATGGGTCAAAACCTGCCTGAGAGTGTCAGGCCCTACTGGATTCCAGTCGTAAAGGGTTTCTTCCAGTGCAGATGGTATTTCTGGAACAGTATGACTCCTGGTTCCTGTCCCTTGTATACATAATGTAGCTAATTGTACACGTGTGATGCTTCTACAAGGCTTCAAATATATTAACTGCAGGGTCTATAAAAGTTTTGAGAGATTCATTTTAACTCTTTGCTGTGTTTCATACATGGTTTTAGTATCTTGGTTTAGTATTCTTGACTGTTGAAAGTAATAATTTGTCTAATTTTTCCAGGCCTTCAAAAAGTAAAAATTACACCAAAAAGGAACATCTACTATCAAAAGCACTTTTGTAGTAATAAGTTTTAGCCCATATGAAAAAAAACTGTCCAGACATTGTTAGTGAATTGTTTCATTTTAAAATAATGATAAGTTTGTTATCTTCAATATTGCAGTCCCTAAATAGGCTTCTTCACTTCCAGAACACTGTCAGAACTTTCAGCTTCACCTCCGTCTGCTGTCAGAAATACACACATTTGGTTTTCTTTTTCTATAGTTTGTTCTTTCCCCAAATTTCAAAACACACTAATGGCTCCAACAATAGTTGTGAGGTAATTTTGTCTGCACAATTTAAAACAACAGTTCTATAGCCAGTTGTCATTGACGTTTCGACTAAAGGTCCCACTCTGACCAAATGAACATTTAATCCGTTTGTTCTCTGCTTAGATTAAAGTCAGCTGCTTCTTTCTTAGTCCTCTGTGAAAAATACACAGCTTCTGGGAGAGATAAAAGCTGTACTTATCTGCATACACAAATGAGCAGAAGGTCAGCTTTGAGTCTAAAACCCAGCTTGAATCAGCTAAAGTGAGATGGAACACAAACCATACACTGACACCATGAAAAGTGAAGAAAAGGGACTTGAACACCCTAAGATGGGGGAAGAGTAGTTTCAGTAGACCAAAAGTGTGTAAGGGAGAAAAGAAATGTAAGGAAACCCTCAGTCACTGCAGGCAAGAGAGCCACAACAGGGGCAACAAAAGATTTCAAGATGCAATTGTGGGTCCTAGATCTCCTGGATAATGGATGGATGGAGTGAGAGGGTAAAACTGAGCACACACCCACAGGCAAATGATACCAGAAGCAAGAAGAACCTGACGAAGAACAACTGCACATTTATCTAGATGGGAAGGGAGAGCCTTTCCACAGTAATTCTGATAAACAGAGAAACTTCAACACAGCTTTGTATAAGAACCAATTCGTTAGTGCCTTTGTCCTTTAAAGCTCAGAAAGGAGAAAAGTAGATAACATGTGGCCAACATTCACAAGAAAATTTTTACCTATATCTAGCTTTAATGGACATGTTGAAAAGATGAGCCTTTTAAAATTCCTAGGCAAAAATGAAGTTTTACTTTATTGAATGTCATAATACCTATTTATAAATTATACTTATGTTTCTACCACTTTTGCAGTTTTTTGTCTAAGACTTTGAGTCTGTCAGTATAAACGTACCAGCATGATGCCATGATTTCTACACGATTTTAATATATCCATTTAAATACAGTGACATCCATCTGTGGTGCTCCACCCTTAAGGGGAAGAGGGGAGCATCAAAGATTCATAGATGCTGGTGGTAGAAAGGAACAGAAGTCAGAGGATCCACAGAAGCTTACAGTTTTATTAATAAATTACACACTGGGCATGGGCATCCGTATAAATCACTCCCTGATCTCATTCTCTAAGCACACAGAGGTGGGTTTTGAACAAAAGGGTGGGATGAAAGAGAAGAGAGAGAGACAGATGGATTAAAGAGTGGAAGAGAAACAGATGGATTAAAGAGTTGGAGAGAGAAGAAAAGGAAGAATGTGAGAAAGAGATCACCAAGCCTGGCTCCAGAGCTGATCCAGCTGATGGGGTGTCCAGTGTCCTGGGGCCCACGTGCACCCAGGATTGGTGGTGGTGCCCCTTTACAGATAAGTTTTCCCCACCCTGGAGATGAGTTTCCTCTCTTTCTATGCTAATCAGTTCTCATGTGCAGCTCATTCTTTCAGACCTTTCTGGAAATGGATCGGAGGCTTTGGGGGTCTTGGATGGTGTTGCTCCCCCGTGCAGTCCATGGCCACATCTTGGCCTCATTCCTGCTGTGCTGTGCTGTGCTGTGCTTATCTCCAGGAGCCAGACCATTACATCTGTCACAAAAGTGCTGCCCTTGCTGTGTAGGGCCCCTTCTGCAGCCGCATCCCGTCCTTCCTCACAGCATGTTCCTACCAACAATCCTTGGTTGGCACCACAGCTATCCAGCTAACAGTGTTTGAGATATACACATCACTCCCCTTATCTTCCACGCTTCTGCAACATCATTAATTACAATTTTAAAAAACTTGAAACTTAAAAATGATAAAATTTGACAAGATATATAAAGTACTTCCTTTATACCCTGTTTCAAGCCTTACACAAAGTAGACTGTTTTGCAATTATTACATTATTCTTAAGAGCCTTTCTAATTACAATACTTTAATCCTTGTTCATCTGACAATAATCTTGTCCCTTAGAATCTTAAAACATTCTAAAACCAGCCTACAAGCTGCTAGAAAACTGTAAATGTCTCTCTTTAGACAAAGTTCTTTTTCTTTACAGTATTCTATTAATCAGGTGTTATTTTAATGTCCACCTTAAATATCTTTTCAAATTTATAGACAAAGTCTAGGTTAGTTAGAGAATGTAAACTGGGTAGAAAAATCATGAGTGAAGTGAGGAACTGACTGGATTTTTAACTGTTTAATGACAGAAACTGGTTTGTTATAATATTAGTAGTTTCCAGAAGGGACAAACATGATGTCAAGTGTCTCTTACTTAATGTTAAGTATTACAATCTTGTATGAGAAAATCCTGGATTTCCCATTCAGTTTTCCTTCAGGAAACTGAGGATGGAATGGTTTATAAATGGAACTGTGTTTTAATCTCTAAATTACAGACATTTTCCTAATTTCTGTGGAAACTTTTTTAACAATGGTGAATTTATCTGCTATACAGAAAGAGACATTTTGCTACAATGTTGCCATGTTGGAGCTTTTCTAGTCAGCCTTAGCAATAATTTATTTGCAAAACCCAAAGGAGATTGTTATCTATTCCCCAACCATCCAGAGACCTTCAACCAGAAAGAAAAGACACCACAATCACCCCATAACTGCTGCTTGAAATTCCTTGAAAATTTGTCTTCTACTGTTTTACAGGAAAAAAATATAACATTCAGACATGCAAGCAGTAGATTTTTCGTCTGGTGATTAACTGTTCCAACAGAACAGAGAGGAACACGTAATAAAACATCTGAGCATTGGAAAGTTGTTCTGAAAGGTGCCACCATTTATTTTTTAGTTTAAAGATACATATTATCCTCTACTTCTCCACTCTGGTAGGACCCCACCTGCAGTACTGTGTCCAGATCTGAGACCTCCAACGTATGGAGGACATGGACCTCTTGGAGCAAGTACAGAGGAGGCCACGAAGATGATCAGGGGTCTGGAGCACCTCTTCTACAAGGGCAGGCTGGGACAGCTTCAGCTGGAGAAGAGAAGCTCCTGAGGAGACCTTCGAGCTGCTTTTTAGTACTCAGAGGGGGCATATAGGAAAGCTGGAGAGGGACTTTTTACAGGGGCAGGTACTGATAGAGCAGTGGGGAATGGCCTTAAACTGAAATAGGACAAGTTTGGCTTAGACATTAGGAAGAGGTTCTTTACTGAGAGGGTGGTAAGGAACTGGAACAGGTGGCCCAGAGCTGTGGATGCCCCATCCCTGGGAGTGTTCAAGGCCAGGCAGGGTGGGGCTCTGAGCAGCCTGGTGTACTGGAAGGTGTCCTGCCCATGGCAGGGGTTGGAACAAGATAATCCTTAAGGTACCTTCCAACCCAGCCCAGTCTATGATTCTATGACTATGCTCTCACTGAAACAAACATTATCTGTGACACCAGCTGGAGCAGGCAGGGTAGGTATTCTATACTGCTTCTACACCTGTCATGATGAAGGTGATAATGATTATATTCTAACATTCTGAACCACATAGCTCTTTTAAGGTTCTGGTTTGCAGAGCCCAAAGCAGCCTGGGTCTATAAAATATATTTTAATATGTGTAGAAAGAAGCTGTACACAGTATGTGCGTCCACATTCCCACTTTATTTCATTTCTATCAGATGTAAATTTGCATTTGAGAATGCAAGAAAGCACATGACAATGAGCCCTACACTGCTCTAAGAATTGACAGAAAGTTTAAATTAATTTTGTTTCCGAGATTGCTGAATTTTGTGATATATATGATCCACACTCACTGCAATAAATGAAATTCTCTGGACTGAAATAAGAAGACATAGTTCAATTCTACCTCTTCACCAGTTTAAAGCTGTTGTACTGAGTTAAAGGAAGCTGGTATTCTTTTCTATATCCCTTTTCAAAGTCAAATGAATGCACTTCTAGAAAATATTAATTTTGTTTCCTACAGATCAAACGAAGAGCTGATATGAGACTGAAGAATCTCCACAATGGAACTGTGAGGGTCACCACAGAATCCCAGTTTTCAGAGAAAATAACAACAATATTTTCAGAGCCGTGAATTTCTCTGTAATTGTACAATTCAATAGGATTCATCTGTTTTCCACACAATTTGAATTTTTGCCTTACATCTGTGACAGGGAAAATGCAACTCTAGGATTTTGGATAAACTCAGAACAAGGTGTGAATAATTTTTGTACCATAATTGGATTTTCGGTGAAAGTCATCAGGATTATTTGCTTTGAGGTTTTTATCAAAACCATGGTACTTTTAGGTGAGTTTCCTCTTACATTTTTGTTTGAATTCTCAGTGTATGCAAACCTTATGCAAACTGCAGCCAGACCAAAGTCAGAACCCTTGCCAGCAAAAACTGCTGAGTTTCACACAGCTTTAAATATTTTACAAGGTCTGAAGCTTTGTTTGCTCTTATTTGAAAGAGCTGTTAGGATACTGCTCACAGCTTGCCTGACCTCAGCCAGTAATTTGGAAGGTTTACTCTCAGGCATACCTGTAACTTTCCACTTCACACTCAGTCTCAACTACTTGGGAAGAACTGAGTGGGCAATATGTGAAAGGAGAGTCTCAGTCTACATCAAAAATGACAGTGCTTCTTCACGAGTCCCTGGGAGGTTAGAAATAGAGCTCTTGAGTGCTCGCAAATTAGTGTCCAAACGGATAAACAAAGCAACATACTGTGTGGGGCTGGGTACCTGTCACACTAGAGAGCATGAGATAACACGGTAAGAACCAGGCCCTCATGTGTAGGCTAGAAAGCTGTATTATCACAAGTCACTCAGTCTGAGAAACAAACAAATAATGGCACAAAACCTAAATGCAGGTAATGGACTATACCCACTCACAGTGTGAACAGAAGGTATCTATGCTTATTCTTCCAACTTCGCAATTCCTAAGTATCACTAATGAAATAACAGTAATTATCAATTAAAAATTTGTAACTTCAAAGACAACTGCACCCTCTAAGTGACAAGGAACTCTAATTTAAGCAGATTACGTAGTCAAACAGAAGAAACTGAAGTTACAGGTATGCATATATTTGGCTTTTTAAAGGCTATTGGCTTTTTAAAAGGCTAATTTTATACTGCCAAAAATCAGTGAATCAGCTGCCTGGGAGAAAAATGTGAATGGTAGTAGAAAGCATTTTAAGAATAGAATGAAAAATTTGGAAAAACCCCACTTTTCTGATAAATGTGGCAGCAGCAATGATCTGTATGTACATCTGTATCTATGTACAAAAATACATACTCAAATGGAAGGAGCAGGAAACTGTCAGCAAGAAAAATAAATTAAAATCTGGAAACTTTAGAAATTGATAAAGAAATCAACAGTCCAACAGAGTAATCTATGGTCTGTAGAGGTAGGGACAATAATGAGATTTTTCATATATTAGGAACAAAGAATATGTTCCTAATATTGGATATAGACCACAGCTACACAGACATAGTAAAATGTTAGTAAAAGACAGCATTTGTTAATATTTCTTGACTATATTCGCTGAAGAAAAAATCCAGGTTTTTTTTATTACAGGGAGATAATGATACAATTTCCATGCAAAAACTAAGAAAGGATATCATACAAATGAAGCAGAGGAGAAGTCAGCAGGTCAATGTAATTTGCACCTTAAGTTTTAACAAGCTAGAGAGTTCAGAGTTATCTGAAACGTAATTGTTGATTTTCAGTAACTGTTGGAACAGCGGAAAAGTTCCAGAAATCAGGAAAGAAAACTAACGTTTCATGTGCATTTAAAAGGTTGGCAGTCCAGATAGTTGCATATTTATCCACTTGAAACTGATTCTTACAAAATCAATCACAATGCAAATTAATTAACAGAGAACTTTTAGGTGGTATGAAAAATGTCTGTCAATAGAAACATAATGAAAATAAAGCCTGACAACATATGTGACTTTTTTTTACTAAGAGGCCAATTTTGGAGTTCCTTTCTCACCCTTGTGTATGACAGCTGACTCTGTACTCAGACTTATCTCAGCCAGTTACCTGGAAGAAAGGTAAAATTATCATTGCTAAAACCTGTAGACGACACAGTTTGGAGGACTGGTAAGCAACAGTCCAGGTGGGTCACTAGGACAGAATGGGAGCAAGATTTGAGATTTAAGTACCGGAGTCAGTCAATTCCTTGAGCCTGAAAGCTGTTCCTGACATGGCAAAATAGGAAAATCCCTTCATAGGGGAAAAAAAAAGAAAGAAGAATTATAAGAAGTTGTGGGAAAGAGACTTTAATCTGATGAGATGACAGGTAGAAACTTTGCCAGGATGGGAAGACCATGGTCAAATAGAAAGCCAGGAACATAGCTTTCAGTGTCAGCATCTTTAGGGGATTTGTTCAAGCAAATGATGTTGCACAGGTAATGAGGCTTGACATCAAAACATACAACTGCGAATATTAACAATAAAGGGGTGTCAAACAAGTAGAAGTAGCAATAAACAGCTTAAATACATGGGACAAGGAAGGAGAAATAGAAATCTCCCAGTATGCACAAAAATGGAAAAGCTGAAGTGTAGAAGGCTTACAAAGGTCAATCAAAACTGACATCCTACTTCAAGAAAAAGCGGATGTCTTCAGCTGAAAAGCACTGAATGCATGACCCTGGGCAGAGACGTAATACTATCATGAGTGTTCAGATAAAACGGAGACAAACTGGTGATGTCTGAGGAGTGGACAGCTTGCAAATCTTTGTTAAGTCTTCATACTTCAGATCTGAACAAAATTAATCCTTCTATCAAAGACTCCCAGGAAAAAGGACTCTTATTTGGGAACATTAAGGCCCTGCATGACCATTCTTGCCACTTTCTCCCTTCTCCCTTACTGTTTTGTGTTTATGCAGCCCAGTGGAGGAAGGCAGCAACAGAATCACAGTCACAGAAGTAACAGTCAAAACCATGACATGAAAGCCTTTCAGGATGGTTTGGGAGGCATGTGCAGCTTGTCCAGGAATTTTCATAGCAGAATATTGGGGAAAAAACACAAACAAAGGTGAAGGAATCTTGGGAATTTTTATCATGTATCCATCATTTTCTCCATTGTATCTTGAAAACCAGCAGTCTTTCCTTTTCCCTTGTCTCATACACCCAGGCCATATATAATTTTTTTCTTCATTCTTAGCAACTCTAAGACACTGTTGCTTTTCTTACCGGTCTCATTTCTAGATCTTTTGTTCTCTTATTCTCAAAATTTTGCCTTAAAAACATTTTCCTGGAAATGCTTCATGGCCTTTTACTGGTTATTTCTCCTTGCCACTTCTCTGCCCATCTGCTACATTCTTTTAATTCTGTCTGTTTTAAATAATGATCCTTTTAGAAGAAGAACATGATCTTATTAAGTCATTCACAAATGCTTAATGGAATGCATTTTGGGTTGCAATCATGAGTTGTACAGGTTAAAAACCTCTGCCCATCAAACAGCAAAGGAGATGTCTTCTGATCACAAAGCATCCTGGTAATCAGCATGTTCGGGATAAAAACAATTTGCTGTGAATAAAAGAAATCATTTCTTACGTGTTGACAACTATTAACTATTAAAGCAAAAAATACTGGTATTTGCCATACATATAACTACCAATCTCATTTACAAATATGCCTATGTGAAATTATTTCAATTTAAAACAAATATTTATGCTTTTCGTAATATGTCTGCTCATCATTCAAATTATTACATTCTTGTATTTCCCACTAGAACTATAAAAATGCAAATTTTTTTTTGATTAAACAAGATTAGATTAGGTTATGTTAGGTTAGAAAAAAAGCAGATTGGTTATCTTTAGTAAAGTAAAGGTTATACATTTCAACTACCATAAAGAATTGCAAAACTGCAGTGTGTGTAGGGTTAAAGGGTGGAAATGTGCTGTAACTTGCAGTGGAAATTTCCACTGCGTGCTTTATTGGCAGAGGAATGAGCCTTACCCATGGTAAGGGGGGCTGGGAGTGTGGTCTCTTCATAAACACATTGGAATGCTGTGTCACGATACTTTTCCTTCCAGTTTTCTGACCAGTTTTTGGTTTTGGTCCTCCCGAGTTTTCTGGGGTCACCATGCACACTGATCCACTAAAACATGAGGGACATTTTCCTGAGGATAAACTGCAGGATCATATCAGCCTCCTCTACTCTTTTCTCAGAGTGATGCATTGCACTCTCTGTAGTATTCTCCAATCTTTGTCACCCATTCACTCAGTCACCCTTTTTATTATTGAATGTAACACTGCCTTTTTAAAAATTCTGTAAAGCAAATACATAATTATGGGTATGGGAAAAAGTGTAAGGACAAAACCTGTTCTTCTGTCTGTAAACAGTAGTTACTGTGCTTCTAAACTAGTAATTGGTTAGGGGATGCAAGAGGGAAGTTAGGAGTACTTGGAAAGAAGTTACCTAGAAAGTCAAAAAAGCTCAGTACTGGAACCAAGTTGTTCAATTTATTTATCAATGATCTGGAAAATGTCTTGTATAGCGAAGCAGCAGACTGATGTAGCATTGTTATTTTTAACAGTCACTATTAAAGCTGCAAAGGAACTGCTAAAACACACAATGTTTGTGCATTGAAAGGACAAACACAAGATAAAAAAGAGTTAACAGAATTTTTAAAAGTCACTATGTAGATGTACAAATACAGGCTTAATTAAGTTTTTGGCATAAGTAATAAAACTTAATGTGAATAGTCATCCAAAAATGGGAATCAGAACATAGCACAACCCTGTGAATTATGATGAAAGGAAAAAAGAAAAATAGATTGTTAAGCCTCTTTATAAACCCATCTTGCTAATGAATCCTGAATTCTGATCACAGTTCCTTTCTCATTGTCAAATTGAATATGCTGGAAACTGAAAAGTTATAAAGAAATGAATGTCAGAGAGACATGGTTTTCTCATGAAAAGAACCTGAGCAAAGAAGGACTTTTCATCCTAAAAAAAGAAAAATATCAGAGGTGACTCAAAATCATTATTTGACTGAGAGTAAGTAGACAACAGAATTATAAAATCATAGAATAGTTTGTGTCAGAAGGGACCTTTAAAGTTCATCTAGTGGATACCCTGGAAGTGTTTAAGGCCAGATTGGATGGGGATTTGCGTAATCCGATCTGGTAAAATGTGTCCCTGCCCATGTCAGGGTGGTTGGATCTAAATGATCTTCAAAGATCCCTTCCAGCCTAAACTATTGTGTGATTCTTGTGATCTCGTGACTAGATGAAAGTTTAGATCTCATGAGGAACCTTCCAATCACTCCTATCACTTGGAACAAATATGTTAACACATAACATTGGAACATATTTGTTAACATATTTGTTATTTAAAAAAAAAACCAAAACCAAAAAAATATTATTAAAATATTTCACCTATAGCAAATGAAAGTTGATCAGAAATACAGATTTCTTTGGGTTTGATCTGAAATTCTTGAAAAGGCTGGGTATGTTTATGCCCAGTTAATGACTTGGGGAACAATGGGGAGGGATTTTCTGTAGGTCATGCCCAGCTAATATATGCCCTAATGGGCAGAGACCTCTTCAGCTAGATCAGGTTGCTCAGAACCTTTTCCAACCTGGCCTTGAATGTTTCCAGAGATGGGGTATCCATCACCTCTTCAGGCAACATATTCAAATGTCCCATCACCCTCATTGTTTAAAAAATTCTTCCTTACATCTAGTTTCAATCTACCTTCTTTTAATTTAGAACCATTACCCTTTGTCCTGTTATAACAGACACTACTAAAAGGTTGGTCCCCATCTTTCTTGTACGCCCCTTTTAAATACTGAAAGGCCACAATAGGGTGTCCCTGTAGCCTTCTCTTGTTAAGGCTGAACAACCCCAGCTCTTTTAGCCTTTCCTCATAGGAGAGGTGCTCTGATCATCTTGTGTCTCTCCTCTGGACTCACTCCAACAAGTCCATGTCTCTGATGCCATGCTGATTTTTTGCCTTTTCTTTTTATATACCTTCTATGTGTTCTCAGTATCCTTAGCACACATACTTGTAGTTCTTTAAGCCTGATATCTTAGCATAGTCCTGGTATTCTGCTGCGCCAGAAGACCAAACATCCTGAAGGCCTCACAGCTGGAGGCCAGAAAGCCTTAGGGTATCTTGAAAAACCAAGGCCGTCTCTAGAACCTATTCTGTAAGCTAAGATTAAGCCCATCTCTGTTGCGGTGGGTAGTTTCTTGAGTTGGTATGGCATGCCACAGCCTTCCCGGAGAGCGCTGTGGGGGTCTCTTAGGGAGAGCAGCCGCGCTGCATCCCGTGGCCTCTTCCAGGCTGCCCCTCACTTGCTCC
>VZRQ01009367.1:287167-304056 GCA_013397975.1 Machaerirhynchus nigripectus | reverse complement strand
AAGGGATGGGGAGATATAACACCACACATCTGAGAAAGAATACTTTAGAATAGGGAGATGTCATGCCATTCATTTAAGCCTCTCACTGGGAAATCTTTGGCAGATATGCTAATTTGCAAGGTCTGTACAATTATATGCATGATATACCATGTGTGTGCATTTCAGTGCATTCCACCTTGACAAACTGTTACACCATAAAGATCCTTATTAAATACTGACGTAAAAACCCTTAACTGTGTCTAGCTTTTAATTGTAAGATCAGAAAAGGCCTCACCTCCTGTGCTGGGACCCCAGAGCTCCCCAGAGCTGGATGCAGAGCTCCAGGTGGGTCTCAGCACAACGGAGCAGAGGGACAGAATCCCCTCCCTCCCCTGCTGCCCACGGGGCTCTGGATACAGCCCAGGACACGTTTGTCTCTCTGGGCTGTGAGTGCCATGGCTGGGGCATGTCCAGCCTCTCACCCACAGCACCCCCAGGTCCTTCTGGGCAGGGCTGCTCTCGGTCTGTTCACTCCCAAACTGGATTGATTCCAAGCATTGCCCCAACCCAGATGCAGCAGCAGCACTTGGTCTTATTATGCCTCCTGACATTCCCACAGGCCACTTCTCGAGCCTGTCCCGGTCCCTCTGGATGGCATCCTGTCATTCAGACATGTCAGCTGCACAGCTCAGCTTGGTGTCATCTGCAAATTTGCTGAGGGCGCACTCGATCCTTCATCTATGTCATTAACATAAATTTTACATATTATTGCATATATTGGTCCCAGTACAGATACCTGAGGGCACCACTTGTCACTGATGTCCATCAGTACTCTGAACCATTCACCACTAACCACTGGATATGATCATCCATGTAATTCCTTGTCCACTGAACATTCCACCTGTTAAACCCATGTATCTCCAATTTAGCGCGAAGGGTCTTGTAGGTGACCACATCAAAGGCTTTACAGAAGTCCAGAAAAATAACATCTGTAGCCCTTCCCTTGTCCACTGAAGTGGTCACTTGACCACGGAAAACAACTTGCTGGTCAGGCAGGATTTACCCTTGGTGAAGCTGTGCTGGTTGTCCCCAGTCACATCCCAGTCACATCCCCGACCTCCAAGTGCCTTAGCACAGTCTCTAGTCGGAGAATCTGTTCCGTGATCTTCCCAGGCACAAAGGTGAGGCTGACAGGTAGTTCCCAGGAGCCCTCCTTTCTTCCCTTTTTAAAGATGGATACAATATTTCCTCTTTTCCAGTCACCTGGGACTTCACCTGACTGCCATGACTTTTCAAATATGATAGACAGCACCTTGGGAACTACATCAGTCAATACCCTCAGATCTCTGGGATGCATGTCATGTAGACTCACGTATGTTCAGATTCTTTAGAAGTCTTGAAACTGATCTTCTCCTACAGTGGGAGGGACTCTCCTCTCCCAGTTCTTGGATGAAGCTCCATCCACGCAAGAGATGTGGGAAGAGAGGTTGCTAGTGGAGACTGAGTAAAAATGTTGCTGAGTACCTCATCTTTCTCATTGCTGCTACCAATTTGCCAGTTGTGTTCATGAGGGGGGTACATTTTCTCCAACCTTTCCCTTGATTCTTAGTGTCCTTTGTGACGTTCAGCTATACTCAATTCTTTTCAATCCCAAACCCATCACTACACAACCGGGTAGTGTCCCTATACTCTTCCCAGGATACCCACCCCTGCTTCCACTGTGCATTTCTTTCTTGCCCTTTAGTTTAAACAGCCATTTTCCCTTTCCTGGTTTCTTACTCATGGGGAACAAGAGCTCTGGTGCCCCATGGAACACACCTTCAGAGATCTGCCAGCTCTGTCCCAGCTCTGTCTCTGAAGGTAGTTTCCCATGGGGCACCACTGGCAAACTCCTGGAACAACTCAAAGTTTGCTTTCTTAAAATTTAGTGTCCTGACTTCACTCTTCTCCTGATTAATATCCCTCAGGACTGTGAACTTCACCTGATCACTGCAGCCCTGACTGCCTCCAATCATGTCACTGATTAGCTCACTTGGACTGGTGGCTGACAGGACCAGCGAAGCACCCTCTCCGGTACGGCTGTCACCTATTTAGAGGAAGTGCCAATTAAATACTTATCTCAGGTTGAACACTAGAGGGCACCAATGAGATCCCCCATCAGAAGAACTGATCATCTCAAGGTAAAAGAGTTTTTAAACGTAACACAGTTCACTGAGGCATTTCTTGCTGTAAAGTGTTGTGGTAGTCAGTATTTTAAGGGATTGAAAAGGAAAGTGACAAAATGCAGCAAATCCTATGAGCAGTGGTGAAGCTCTGCAGCTGCTTAGTCAGAAAATACTTAGGCAAATGATTCCCAAGCAGAGTGTTAGCTTTCTGTCTTTGAGTCTTCCAGAAGAACCTTCTGTGGCGCCATACTAGAAGCAAAATTCTGAGAGAGACAAAACTTAGGGATTTCCTAGCATGACAAATGAATGTTCCTGACACTAAACATACAATGCCACATTTAACAGTAACAATGACACGAACACCTAAGATCTGTTAAACCAAGACATTTGCAAGAAAAGTGAATGAACAACAGGGCTCAAAGTGCTGTAGTGAATGGGGTTACACCTGGCTGGTGACTGTTCACCCTGCAGAGATGGATGTGAGTCAGCAGAGCCCAGGCAGCCCCGAGGGCAAACCCCATCCCGGAGGATTGAGCACGGCAAAATGGCCCTGAGAGGGGATGGTCCTGCTGGGCTCAGCATTGGGGTGGCCTCGCCTTGGGCACTGTGTGAAGTGTTGATGTGAAGGTCCTTGAATGCATCCTGAGGAGGGCAACAAAGCTGGTGAGAAAGACTGAAAGGAATGTCCTGTGAGGAGCAGCTGAGGACTTTGGGTTGTTCAGGCAGAAGAAAAGGAGGCTGAGGAGTGACTTCATTGCTCTCTGCAGCTTCCTGAGGGAGGGGACAGGGACATGCTGAACTTTTCTCCCTTTTACCCAATGACAGGATGCATGGGAATGATTCAGAGCTGTGCCAGGGGTGGTTAAGTTAGGACTGTATTTCATACAATCAATAATTAAATGATGAAACTGACACAGGGTTCTCAGAATATAAATACTATAAATGTAAGTTAAAAATCAATTAGGCAAAATAATGGAAGAAAAAAACCACAAGTAAAAGCTTCTAAACAAAACCCCCACATTCATAAATTCCATTCACAAGTCCCATATTACCTCAGGCTAGAAGAGGCACATCAAAGGAAACACCACTCTGTTCCTGTATTGCTTGCAAGTTCTTCCCCTGCGCATCTGCTTTTGGCCATTGGCAAGGACAGGAGTCTGAGCTAGGTGGACTTTTGGACTGACCTAGGATAATATCAAGGTAATTACGTCAGATCTTTGTACCACATTTGGTCATGCAGTTTATAGAATGAACATCAACTCATTAGAGGTACGCTCATTTCTCAACATGAAAGAGAAAAACATAAATAGTTAACCATATGTCTCTGATTCATTCTCAGGATATATATTTACATATCTAATTAATTTTAACGAAGATACAAAATACAAATTTTGCAAAATAAAAATTCTAGTGAAATTATAAAATGTAATAGGGCAAAATGGCAGCAGGCAAAATGGCTTGCTTTAATATTAAAAAAAGGTTTTATTTTTTCTTATGATGCTTTTTAATATTCTTTAAATTTGAAACAATGTCTGCCAATGAAATTTGTTTTGCTTCTTTAAGGAGATCAGTCAATGCAGAATGCAGTAATCCATTAACATTTCCTTGTGGTTTCTTGTCCAGTGTTAGAATTTGTTGCATATCAACATAGATTATAGTAAAAAGTGGCTCCAATTAAACAATCTTAAGGTTTTTTTCTCCTGTGTTGGGATATATTTTGAATAAGAAGTGTTCAAAAATCAGAGAAGGCTTTTAGATGCATTTGCTTGCATTCTATGATAAGGCTGCTGTGAATTAGTCACCATCTGTTCCAAAAAGAGTTGTATCTTTTCTTGGGAATGATCACCAACTCCTGTTACTGCCTAATTTTATTTCTAAGTCCATTTTCTATCACCGATTTACAAAACTTATGTGTCACAGCTATCCTTCTTAAGGGGAAAAAAGTGTTTGGTGTGTTCTGCTTCAGTTTGACAGCTCTGCTGAAACTTGGAGCATTTACAATAATTTGCAACTCTAAGGTACTCTGATATGTGGCTGCTGTTATTATAAGTGTGAACTTGTTATTAGTACAAGTATTAAGCTGTTGTTATTTCTGTGTGCTTTACTATGCACTGTGTGAATCACTCATTCCTTTTTGCGCTGATCAAGCATTCTTAGGTGAAGATACAAAGAAAAATGTAAAGTTTGATTACTGTTTCAGGCATTTCCTACCATGATTTGTTTTGCTGTTTTGTGAAGTCCTCATCTTTATGGAGTTGTAGTGGTCATCTTTCTGAAGCCACACAGAGATCAGAAACTGTGTTTCACCGAAAAATTTGAATCTGGCCCAAAGGTTTTGTAACTAATTTTACATCTGCCTTTAAAAACATTAATTAGGCAAAAATATTCCAAATAGAGATTTTCAAAACCCAAATTCACCCTGTATCCTTACACACAGATTTAATAAGCCATGAAACTTGTCAGATTAATTCTTCCAATTGCCGGCGGTCAGGTCAGGAATACCAGATCTTCCGGACACCTTTTTAATGGAAAAAGTAACTGCATGTATAACTACACTTTACCACAGCTGGTAGCCTTAGAATACTGACTTGAAAAAAGATTCACAGGTTGCAAACCTACTTTGCCACAGAGCTTTCATCTTCTGGCACAGTGCTTCCACCTGGGCTGAAGAGAGGCATGGAGCACAGGCCCAACCATCGCTGCTGTTGTAAAGTAGAGAGGATTCAGTTTTCTGCAAAATTACAGAGAAGCCAAGTCTACAGCTACATAACATCCTCTTGACAAAAATCCAGTTTGGTCATGGAAGAAGCGTGGACTGTGATAACTAAAGCAATAATTCAGGATATCAAGCAATATTTTAAGTGAATAACACTCCAAGTATTTGTTTGAGGGGGTGATCTCATTCCTCTGGGGAATTATATTTGTGGGCATTAGTGATTCCCTGTGATGCACAAAGGTGCCTAATACATTAGGAGGAGCTATAAATTTCATTTGGAATCATATCTAGTGGAATGGTGAGAAATGTTTTAAAGCAGATTTGTGTTGGTAGCAACAAATTATGAAATTTTGATCAACACACCAGAATTACAAGCCAAGCTAAGCAGAAATACACAATCTAGTACTAAAAGAAGAATTGGCTGCTTGGATTACGGCAAGCTTAGACTGGATTGAAAGACTTTTCAAAGTATTATGCATAGATTTTAAGCAAACAGTAGCAAAACAAGACAGACACTTTTGATAGATACCTTACACCCTGTATCTAACAAAATGTTCATGGGTATGCATTTAAGCAACCTATTACTAAGTTCAGTCCAAATGACTTTCAGTTTCCTTGAAGTGGATGTATTGAAGATGCTGATGGCTACTGAAAGCAATGTTAAAATGATAAATAAACTACTCACTGAGGATGAAAAGTCTGACCCCTCTCCACTCTTAGTTAAATCAGAGACAACACTAATGAAATCTGGTTTGTCACCTCACAGTTTAAAGGAAGGCTAAAAGTTAGAAAACTTACTACCATTGAAGTGGGGTTTTAAATGAAGAGTATACAAAATCCCAACACAATATGGGACCTTGAAGCTTCCATCACCCAATGAACAAAGGATCATACTTCTGGGGTTGAAATTAAAATGGTCACAAGTGATGGAGTTGTGTTCCTTATGTGGTATCATGGGTCCTTGATGTGCCTTGTCTTTCCAGCCTTATGATGTCAGAAGAAGAGACTTGAAATTGTTTTGAAAAGTAACATTGTTGATATTGGTTACATTTAGCTAAAAATGACAGTTTGGTATTCCAGGAATTGAGACTAGAACAAAGAATTTGTTATGAGTTGCTGGTGACTGGAAACTTCAGCCACATTGTTCTTTTCACCTTGATTGTGAGGCATGAAGTCCTTTACAATATCTTCTTCTGAACTGAGGTTTTTTAAAAGCATCTCCTGCTATAATAAATATCATTAAGATCATGTCAAATACTTGTAAGAAATGATGCAGTTAACAATCAGGGAAAAAAATGTTTAAAGTCCCTGTTATAAAAAAAGTTTTAAATTAGTTTTAAAAATTAGGATCTTAATAGATGTGCAGTGAAAAATTCTAGTTCATGTTGACCTGTTTATCATGATACCTGTTGCTATTAAGCAACAGAATATCTGAAGCTGGGGTATATTAGAAGCACTACACTACTTGTTATGAGAAAAACTAATATCCAGTTGATATAGTTGAAGATAAAAAATATGGCTACTTTGGATTAGACTTTTTGAGTCTTTTAGAGACTTAAAATATGTTCTTGAAAAAATGCCTTTAAAGCTTACACCTCAGACTCACCAGTTTTTAAAAGGATAAAGGTATCTGTCTGATTTACCAGAAACAATTACAAAAGGTGCTGAAATCCCTTAGAATCTTACTGCATCTTCAATGTGGTGATTATTCAAGGTTTGTTTCAGTAGCGTTGATGTTCTCAGTTTCTGATATGATCACATGTTCTCAAATTACACGTGTTTTAAACCTTTCTGGGGAAGAATGGCACCAGGTAGTATAGCCTTTTAGCCAAATTACTGTATGCTGTGATTACAACCATCTCTCATATATTGCTCACTTTGCACGTTTCGCTGTTCACTAAACAAGCAAAGGGTTTGGTGATGGCAAGAAAGTAGTGGGTGGTGTTTATTTCCATTTCAGTAAGGCTTTTGACACAGGCTCTTGAGACATCCTTATAGACAAACTGATGAAGCACAGACCAGGTAAGTAGACAGACAGGTGCATGGAAAGCTGGCTGGACTTCAGGCTCAAAACAATGTCTTAAATGGCACAAATCCAGCTGAAACCCAGTCACATAAGCTTAGGGGTCAGTACTGGCATTGATACTGGAGTGAGTCCACTGAGAGGCCATGAAGACAATTAAATGATTGGACTGCCTGAGTACAAGGAGAAGCTGAGAGAGCTGGGACTGTTTAGCCTGGAGAGGAGAAAGCTCAGGGGGTTGTTATCAATGTGTATAAATACCAGGGGCTGGCAGTCTGAAGATGGAGCTGGGCTCTGCTCCGTGGTGCCCAGCGGCAGGACAAGAGGCAATGGGAAGAAACCAAAATACAGGAAAACACAGTTTAAATAGCAGATTTTTTTTTTTTTAATATATAAACCATCGAACACAAAACCAGGTTGCCCAGAGAAGTAATAGGGTCTCCATCCATGGCAATAGTCAAAATGTGAAAGGACCCAGCCCTGGGCTGCCTGCCCTTGCTGACCCTATTCTGAGCAGGCAGGTTGGACTAGTCATTCTCTGGAGGTCCCTTCCAACCTCCACTTTTCAGTGGTTCTACCTTTTAATTCACCCCATAAATTCCTCTAAACAGGGACCCCCCTATCTTGTATGTTAATGAAGCATAACACGACGATCTACAGAGGATTCCAGTGACTGATTCAATTACACTGTACTGATTTAGAGCCTTTTTCTCAGGTTTCCCTAGAGGGACACTTGGAAAAGGAGGGTTTTCTACTTTCTCTGATATGTTGGTTTTCAAAGGCTGAGGAATTATTACCACCTGCAAAATATTAACTGAATAAACAACACCAATAATTTCAAACATCTGCTTTTTGTGAGCAAGTTTGAAAAAACAAACGAAAGGCTTTGTAATAAAAATGCTGTCTAACAATATAATCTTGAAGCAGTCTGACAAGTTGCCCAATTCTTTCGTGGCTGGTGCCTTTAAAAACTACTCCCTGTTGTGCAGTTCTTTGCTGAAGTTCCTGAAGTCTGTTTTGTCTTGCCAGCGTTTCTCTCCTTGCTCGTAGTTCAAAGACACACCATGCAAAGCACAGCATTTTTATGACATTAGCGATTCATATTGTTTATTATTTTATCTTGCCCTGAGTGAGCCAGATATTTCTCAGGAAGTGTATCCCAGAAACACATGGGCCTGCCTTTATTGCACTGATAATCCTCATGTCTAATATGGCCCATTTCCTTTTTGCTCTGTTGGGCATTTGGCAGCACAGAAAGAGCATTAAAACACTTCCCTTATCGTCTAGAAAACTCAGGATCAGTGCAACTTTCTCCCATAAGGAGTTGCCATCTGCACACAGAGCTACAGGGGAGCAGTATAACAAACAGTCATTTTGCCCCTTCCCTGGGATGGAACAACAAAAGGGGTTGAAAAGCCCATTCATTCCTGCCCCTCTAACCCCTGGCTGGTGGCAAGTCCAGAGCACCAGAATTACTATGTAACCTGGGCATTGCACTGAGGTCATACTTTGTTCAAGGTTTCACAGTCTCGCACTGAGGCTGTGCTTGACTGCCACTGATACCTTTGTTTTTTCCTGAAATGCAGAGATCACTTTTCACTTGCATAGGAAAACTCTCCAAGCTTTCTTTTCACACTTCTATTAGGGCTTTTCTGCCTTTGACAGGTGGTGTGTTCTTCTGCTCATATGTATGAAGAAGAAAACATTTTTCAACTAGTTTTGTTCCTTGTACAATCTTCCAGGCAGTTTTTCACCGACACTGTGTTCTTCTCTAGAAAATATAAGCCACTGTCCTCTTTACCCATTTCAAAGACTTTTGGGCCCACACCCTTATGTACTATTTCCCATATTTACTGAGATACCGACTTCAGTATTTCATCAACCACCTTCTCCTGAAATCTCCTGGTTCCTTATAAGCAGCACTCTAAATGACTCCTCAGCAGACTGCCAACACAAGGATGATAATTCAGTTTGTGGTTTGCTTATCATACAAACCAATGGGACCTTAATGTCCCCTTGGGCTTAGCTGAGGGTATCTGTCATCATTTTTTTTCTACTATTAGATTTTTGACCCAAAGAAATCACTCAGTGAACGTCTGGTCCATGAATCAGGTTTATTGGCATTAAAGTAATGCTGTTACTATTCTATGAGGTAATGTGACTAACAGTAGTAACAATAGTAATTGGGTAAGAATAGTAATTATGAAGACTATTATTAACAATATAAATACATTTATTTAAGCTTTTCATCTTGCTATAGTGTAAAAACTGACAATATCACAGAGGAATAAAAATTCAAATGCATCCTTTCACTAATAAACAAATGGGATCTGCTCTACTCCTATAAATCATTGGGAAATACTGGCTTTCCCCAGAAGGTGGTGCTTATGTGCCACTAAATGAAAACCACAACTCAGTCCTCCAATTTCAGGCAAGTTTCTCACACGATAGAACATAAAATAAACAATCGTTCCTGACTTCAGTGCTTGACTGAACTGTCAAGATAACAAACCGGTATCTTTCTTTCACAGAAATGACTTTTCCAAGTTTTCTAAAATATGCTCTCATCTCATTTTATATGCACTGACAGCGAAATAGGTTTTGCCTAGTGTTGAGTGTTAGTCCATGCCCAAAACAATAAGAAATAATTCATAGTTTTTTGTTACACGATAGGAACATGTAAGGTGTTTTAAGTATGGGTTATTTTATTTTGTACAAACATATACCTGGCAAGAAGCTGCAGTTTTGATAACTGATTTTTACTACTTTGCTGCAGTTTTAATAGCTGATTTTTACTATTATGGATTAAGAAAATGTTTTTTAAAGCCAGAAAATTAAGATAAAAATATGTTTTCCAAAAAAAGCTCAAAGGAGTTTCTTTGGAATCAAAATGTGAAGTGTCTGAGTGTCAAAAGAATCCATAAAACCAATGATTTATTTTTAAAAACCAACATTTCCATTTATGCAACATTTTTCATGCAACAGGAACACAGATATTATTTTCTAGGCTTTGGTACATAATATCTAGAATTTCATAAGTTCTATTTCAAAAGCCAGTTTGGAGAGGTGAGGACTGCATCCTCTACTTCTGTTATCAGCTGTTTGTAAGTAGCTGAAAACTTAGGTGTTCCCATCTGAACCTCTGCTTATGCTACGTTGAACAGATGGCCTCATTCACTGATTTCCTACAGGGACTGAAGGCACAGGAGACCAGAAGTTGCTCTTATGTTGTGTCTGTGCCTCCATAGATTCACTGGTAACCCAGAGCACATCATCTCCCCAGAAACACAAACTACTCTGGTGTCTAAAACACTAAAGTGCTGCAGTCACCACAGAGTTTCCTGGCCATATTACCTGGTTCATGCACCATAAACACGTAGCCTTCATTGCAGACCTGTGTTTTGCTCAAGTTCCCTGCTGGGTAAAGGCATTTAGATGTTTATGGGTTTGTTAGTTTATGGGTTGGTTGGTTGGTAACTGCATTGAATCAGGCAGATGCCTGACTGGAGAATCTTGGTGGGGTAGTGTCTGTATTGTTATCTCCATGGTATGACAATTCTTCTGTGAATATAAGTTAATCTAATGGTTAAAAGAAAACCCCAAAAAACCCCAGAAAACCACCAAATCAGAATTGCAGCTAAAGAGAAATGGCTGATTTATTTCAGTATGCAAATTTGGATATTCATTACACTATCTGCTTTCTTGACAGAACCTGTCAATTTCATACTACTATTGAGTTAAAAAGTTAGCCAAAGTTCAGGGCCCTGATGGGTTATCTCCATTAGAATCAGAAATGGGGACTCTGAGTCAGACATCTCCAGACTACCTTCAAAAATAAAACGGAGATGAGCTTCTGTTTCCTTGAAGCTACTTTAACCAGCTGTAGGTAGATTCTTCAGTTAGAAACTGCCCAATCCATTACGCTGCTGTCTTCAGAAACCTCTAGTCCTCAGATTCACATATCCTGTCATTTTGCCTCCCATTTAAGTACATTCTATGACTTTTTGAAAGTTTGACCCTTAGAGGCTACTTTGACTTGCTCCTGAAGGTGACAGACAGAGACACTAAGCCCTGCCCTAGGCCAAGGGAAAGCAGGTGTCACCTCCATTTGGTACTTTACCAGAAAAAGTAAGAAAAGGAAAATGCCCCAAACACCTCAAATACCCTCTCATAATCTGTGGCAGGGAAGCAGAAAACAACAACAAGCACTGTTCTGTTTCTTACTCCCCCTGCTTGGTGACCAGCTGGGTAGGCATCAGTCCGTATTTGTTGTATACATATGAGCAATTAAAGGAATTATTTTCAAACCTGGCTTGGTAGGAGGTTGAAGGACAAAAGGAATATGCTGCTGAGGAAGGAAAATTGCATTTACTAGAGCTGTCCTCACTTTTGCTTGTTTCCTGTAACAATCTCTTTCTGTAGAGCTTAAATTACTTCAAGTCTGAATTCCATCTATCTGGACCCTACTCCTTCCTTTTTAGAAGGTTCTTTTTCCTCTCTTTCACCTCTTCTCTGTGGAGCTCACAAACATGGTATCTTGCACAGCTGAAACTGCAGTGTTTTGCCCTCCTCAGAAGAATGAAATGAGGCTCCCTACAGAAGGACCCAGCCAACAGCTGCGCCAAACCTTTTTGCTCGATCTCGTGAGAAAACAAGGTTCTGAAGAGACCTCTTTATACAAGTCTTTGTTACCCAAGGGTTCTCTTCTGCTTTGGTTCTCTAGAACCTCACACATTATGAATTTCAGTTGAACCTTGTCCCACAGAACAGACATTCCCGGTATTTTTCTCTCATTGTTCAGAGCTCTGATAAGGGCTGGGCTGAAAGCATTACCTCAGCATGTTTTGGTTAAACGGTTTTACTCAACCAGCCCATACAGGAAACCAGGCTTCATTTAGTCCAGCACCCACTGAACCACTTCTTATTCCCAGGAGTCAGACCAGTATCTCTGATGGGGATGTAACTCTGCCTCTCACCTCACCCTCCCCCCTGGTGCCTGGAAATCCTTCAGTAACCAGACTGTAGGTATTTCTTTCCCAGAGTTTCCCAGGAAGTGTGGCCTGCGTGGTCACTGCCCTCACAGCTGCTTGATCAATCAGCATTAATAGGACTAAAGCATTATGAGCTCTTTAAAAGCTTGAGCTGGCAGAAATACACTTTTTACTCCAGGTTTCCGAGAGGAACTTCTGCCGAGCACACCTCAGCCAGCAGAGCCAAAACCTCTGTCGTGGATGTTGGTGTAAGGCACTGCAGGATGGTTGCTGCAGAACTGTTCCACACAAGAAGAGCACAGGCATGTCTACACTGGATGTGGAGTTATTCAGCCCACACAGAGCTGAGGCTTGCTGCCTCATATGTGGAGGCAAACTGGGGTCCTTTCTAAAGAAAGATCTGAACCACAGATCTTGATTTTCACAAGAGTATACACAGATTGCTCACCAAACCCAAAATCACAACCTTCCCCTTAAATAAAATGCAGTATTTTACAAAGTAAGGACTTTTCCATCCTAATGTACCCTCATTAATCAAATTAGATTAAAACACAATTTTTCTTTAACCTGTAAAGTTTTTGCAGGATTATTTCAGTTACAAGAGGCCTGATAGTGCTATACATCCATGAAGAAGCAGCACGAAGCTTACAGGACTACCCTATGTTGGACAATCCCAGTTTGTCAAGCGCCCACTTTGTATGTTTACGTGGTGTTTTATGTATTTTTGACTGACTATTAACATCTAGTAATATCATGTTTTCCCAGAACTGTTAAATTTCTTTTTCATTCTCAAGCACTCTGCATACATTAACACAGACCTCTTGATTAATCACTTCACTACTTAGTTATTTCTCCCCCATCCCAGAAATGTTATAGACTAAGTTGAAGAGTTGCTGCTACAGTGCTAAGTTCATGTCTTAAACAAATCGACACCAACTTCCCTGACATGCACATCAAACACTTAATTCTACTGCAGTGGATATTTACGGTACACTGAAAAGATATTTGATCAGGCTTTCTTCCTGTGTGCAAACTAATAAAAGAGTTTTTGAGAAGAGGTTGTCATTGCAAAGGGGCTAAAGGATTTAGGAAATGAATCTCTAAGAAAAAGACTATGACTTATGCAACCCTGGTGACATATGTCTTGTACAGTCAAAGATTTCTTTTAAAAGATCTCTGTTGTATGTGCATCATCTTGTTCAAAATACTTAGTATTTAAAAGCAATGCATGTTGAAGAAATAGGTAAATTCTCTCACCTAATACACATGATGTTCTCTTCAGAGGTAAGAAAGATGAATGTGGAGTTAAAAGAGAGAAAGGACTGGTTAATCAGGATAGACAAGATCGTAAATTTTTCTGAAATTATGACTTGAGCTCAGACAAAATGGATTAACTTTTCAAAAACAGATGGTTTGATAGAGGAGACTTCTTTGAGGAGGAAAGGATTTTCAGAGAATTCACATGCTTGAGGAGAAAATGAAACAAAGCTAATTCAAAGAAAAGTTTGAAAGCTGAGAAAGAAACCCCTGCCTATTCTAATAACATTAAGTGCTCAGTGGGAATGTCAATTTTCTTTTGGTTATAAAACTTGGATTAGACTGGAAAACAAAGTGCTTGAATTTTAAGGACTGAGTCAATCTTTGAATACTGTCTGCAATTATGGTCTCACTGTAATTCTTTCTTGAACTTTATCCTGAGTAATCTTCACATGCATGCTTTGCATTCTAAATCATTAAGGGGTTTTTTCTACGTTGTTTTGCATGGACCAAGGACTTGCTCCAATAGAGCAACTCCTGTACCCTAAATCAGTAGTTTTCAAACTATTGTTTGCAGTCATCCACTGAGAGCTGGCTTGTCACACAGTGCTGGCTGTAACCTTGTAAACAGAAATAAAAGACACTACAAAGATGTATTAAATACTTTCCCATTACATGGTCTCAGCAGATAAAACTGAAGGGACCATACAGTGCATGGGAGTAAGAGCATGGGAGAGGGTTCTTGGATAAATCTTGGGTTCTGAATGTGATTTTTGTGTACTTCTAAAGCTTTAGAAGTCTTCCACTGCTTCCGTGGAGTATCAGGACGACTCACCACAGAGGAATCTGTTATGAGAATAACAGTAAAGAGCAGTGAAACCAAAGAGAGGAAGGCAAAACAAAAACAATAAACTTCAGGAAGGTAGATTCCAGTAAACTCAGGGAGACATTAGTTAAGAATTTATGGCAGGCAAGTTCATGGGGGAAAGGATTTAAAGAGACCTGGCAATTCCTCAAAGAAATGGTATTGAGGCACAAGTACAAACTGGCCCAATGCAGAGGAAGGATGGAAAGCGTAGAAAGAGACCGGCCTGGCTAAGTCATGAGCTTGTTATTAGCCCCAAACACAGGAAGAGAGCACAGAGAAAGTGGAAATTAGGTTAGACTGCTGGGGACAAGTATTTTTCAGAAGACACAAAACTCAGGCCAAGGCACAAAGAGTTGCAATTAGCAAGGAAGACAAAGAGGAACAAGAAAGAAATATATAAGTAATAATTACATTAGTAACAATAAGCAAAGCAAGAATAATAGGCCGAGAATAATACAAACAGCATAATAGGAGAGAGGCAAAGTTACAGGGCTTCAGAAACTACTAAAGAGATCACTTGAGAACACAAAGCTAACGCACTTCATTGAGTGCTAAAATATACGACTTGAACTTACAAAGAAAGAACAAGCTAGGCAATTTTTAAATACGTTATATGTGAAAACAACTCAAATTAACTTTCATATCAATTTGACCCACCATCAAAATTTACTTAGCAAAATGCCTGATACAAAATGCCTCAGAGCATAAGCAGTCCTTTGAGCACTTGTGAAAGAAAACGGAGATAAGAAGCCTCTACAGAGGGAAAATACAATTCATAACTTTATTTGGAGAGATAGAAAGAAAGATAAAGTGTTCAATGACTGAGAAAATCCCTCTAACAAATTAACAACTTGCAAATATTGTCAAGAATAATGTTTTACGTATTCCTGTGGGGAGCAGGGAGTTGGACTTGGTGAGCCTTATGGGTCCCCTCCAACTCAAGACATTCTATGAATCTATAAAATCATGTCAAGTGTTTTCTATAAAGTAACAGGAGTTGCAGCTGAGGATGCAGCAGATAATCCCATATTTCCAGATACTATAGAGGATTTAGACAACTGTTCCATAAGACATCCTCATCAACAGCTTGCAGAAGCTTTTTATGACTCTCTTAACATAGAAAGGATAACTTGTTGGAAATCCATATCCAGAGTGTGCTTGTTTATATTTAGCTGTCAAAATGGAAGGAAGTATTGAGTGATGCCAAGACCTGAATGAAGCTCAGCAGGCATGCATAAAAGTACTATAGAAAGCAGGGGTAATCCACCAACTGTACAAATACCATACACAGAACAGCTGGCTAAGGAGGAACTAGGGGTAAATCACAAGCTGAACATGAGCCAAGACAGGCTTGCTCTTACAGAAGAAGCAAAGACTCAGACTTGGTTATATAAACAGAATATATACCACAAAACAAGTGACGTAATCTGTCTGGTTGGATCAGCACAGATAAAACCACAGGGTGTGCAGTACAGGGCATCCAGTGTGAGGCACTGCCCTTCAAGAAAGGCTTAGATTCAGATAGAATATAAACAAAAAACAAAACAAAACAAAATAAAAACAAAAAAAAAACCAACACAAAAAACAAAAAAACCAACAAAACCAAAAACAAAACAACAAAAAAACCAAAAAAAAAAGAAAAAACCAAAAAAACCCCCAAATGTGATAATAGTCAAGAACCTAAATGTTACCATAAGGAGAGATTGTTATTCTCTGTATCTGCATGTGATTGCCATCTGCTGATAGACCAATTTTTCTATGTATCTGAAATTCCCAAATCTGAGGCCTATTCCTGTGCTTCCAATTTTAAAAAATTCCATTTTAAAAAATGTTGTAGAAGACAAATTGTGTTTAAGCTTTCATTACGGTAATGAATCTATCATACTGTATACCACTCATACCTTCATATTCAACTCCAGCTCAGAACTGTCACATTCCTCCTCACAGGAAAAATGCAGTATACATACACAGTGTTCCCAAATTGTCTCTATTTATGCTTCTTCACTTTCCTTTTAAGACATCACGTCATCCAAAACTTACTAGGGATTTTCTTTCTAGCTTCCTTTCATATTCCTCTCTCCTACAAAATAATGACCATAAATTCCAGCTAGATAGTTTAAATAACTTCTCTTACACACACACAGAAAGCTCTCCTGAAATATCTCTGAAAAAGTAAGAGTGCTGCTTTCCTGATGATTGTCCAAGATCTACTTCCATGATTAAGCCTGAGCAACTAAAAGAGAAGTGAAAAATGGGGAAATTTCACAGCATTAAAAAAAACCTCAATGAAACATCTACTCAAGTAGATCACCTGTGCAAAGCAGAACACATCTTACGGTTGAAAGCCCTTCTGTATCTCAGAGTGAAAACCACACTGGATTTCTTGTTAGGAATAATTCTTAGTGTTAGCTACTGTTTTTTCCACAAGGGAATGAGAGAGAAATCTCTATCATGAGAGCTGAATTACTTTGGTTTACAAAACTGCTGGACTGACAGTGACACAGGCATTGATTGATACATTACACATTGGATGCATGGAAAGAATTCTTGAAGAGAAACAGATTAATTACTGCTTTGAAATACTATGGTCAGAAATGGTTCATATTTCATAAAGTCAGCAAGGAAATTAACACAGAATTAAAACTGTGTTTTGCCCACTCAGACTAAATTCTTTCCTCCTTAAAATGCCAATCCTAGAAACTGAGATGGATTTGCAAACTGTTTAGATGAAATTTTTTTTTTAAACTGTTACTCATTTATTGTGCTGATAAGAAACCAATATCTGATCTCCACTGCTACCACATGTTAAAGGTTGGTTAACAGATACACAAACAGGTGCTATGGAAGAATTTGAGATTTCAAATCCCATATAAACTGCTCCTCTTTCTGC
>VZRQ01009367.1:243568-287135 GCA_013397975.1 Machaerirhynchus nigripectus | reverse complement strand
TGTCACCAGCAGATAGTAAAAATTCATCCTCTCACATAATATAAGTGCAAAAACACCTGTAAGGTCAGGTGCATGAGTGCAGTTCTGCAGGTACAAGACCATGCTAGAGCCCTGTTTATTTCTTGAGAGCATATTCTGTGTTCTTGAGAACAAGAGGCTTTAAATGCTTAGAGACAGTATCTAAACAACACAGTACCTAAACAACAAACTAATTGGTTAGATAGTTTTGTATTTAGGAAATAGCCATAAAAACTTCACTGATGTTGCAAAATTCAAGCATTGAAAAATTAGGAAATCCCCTCTGCAACTTTGGCTTTCACAATTTCACAGCATTTTTCACACTGAATATCCTGCTACAACAAATGGCGTGTTCCTGACCCAAAAAGTTTTCGAGTTTTTGTAATTCAGTGTGAGGAAAAGATAGCTTCTTCTGATGCCAAGATGATTTTTTGCCTTTTTTATATACCCCTTTTATATACCCTTTCATACAGCTTTCATGTATCCTTAGTGCTTTTNATGTATACACAAATCACTGTGTGTGTGCATTTTCGGTGTGCATTCTGGGGTGCATTTCAGTGCATTCTACCTGGATGTGGTGCAGCTGAGGATCCTTGAATAAATACAGAGGTAAAACCCTTTTTCCCCCTCTAACTGTGTTTGGCTTTTAATTTTAAGACCAGGAAAAGGCAACACTTCTAGTGTCATTTTAGCAACAGCCAAGCTGATACCCCTACAAATTCCAGCCCAAGACACTCACTCAGAGTTGTGTAAAAGTCTAATAATTGAAAAATAAAATTTTATAAAGTTTTAATAGAAATGGGAGGTAAATCTATTAATAACAAGTATGTAACATACACACAGCTGCAGGCACAGATGTATATACACAAGCAGTCCAGACTGGCAAAAATGGTGCAGAATCTTTGTGCCATTCTAACAGTTACAATACTGTTAGAATATGCAAAGATGTAATTTGCAATTTTTAAAAATTTTGTGAAGTATATACATAATGTATGTTATGTACTGTAGATACTTGTACTGTAGGTTACATCCAGGCAACTTGATTTTAATGGTGACACTTAAATTCTTTTGCAGAGATGGTGCAATGCTTTTTTGTTTCAGTTTAGACCACTGAGACTTCTATCATGCACCAATCTGCACAATGCAGTGTTCACATTTTTTTGTCAGGGATTGTACTGTCTTTTCTTCTTCATTTCAAAGTGCTCCCTTTCTCAGGGTTCTGCTCTCTCGTTCATGGTGAGTCACTCGGAAGTACTCTAGCAGTGCTGCATCTTGCAAATAACTGAAGGCTTATGCTTTCTCCTTTGTTTTGGTGGTCTCTAATTTGGGTGGTCTCTAATTTGCATTTGGTTTAAATGTGAAAGCAGTTACTGTATGCTCAACTGATTTTTTTAAGGACACACCTAGTGATTGCCTAAGAAAAGGGTAAAATCACATATCTGCTATCAAGCAGGTCCTGATAAAAAACATGTTCTCCTTCAGACATGAGAACAAGAAATAGCTATTTCTAGTCAACAGTAATTGAAGAGAATAGCAGGGCTCATTTGAAGTTTAATTCAGGAGGATCACAGTAGCAGCCCTAGTTCCAGTGTGCTGGTCATGTTTCTGTCCTCAGAGTGACCCTGCAGGGCTCCTGTTCCCCTTCTCAGCATCAATGCAGACAGTCCCCTGAGGATGGACACTCCTGAATCCACCTTCAGGAGGTTAGAAGGATTAAATAATAGATGTAAGATTTATTTACAGGTAACTGGGGGGCTGCAGTGTTAGATTTCTATGCCACATGGTTCAAAAGGTCTTGCAAAACACCAGATGATAAGGCTGGCAATGAAAGGAGGCAGTTTAAGCAATTTATCTATAAAGGAAGGAAACAGCTTTTTTGAGGATGAATCACAGTTCCTGTGAAATCAATTGATTCAGCGAGAGCAGCTACTCACTCTGGTAAGGTAATTTTAGTGGTTTGTGAAGGTAGCTCCAGTGTGCATTTACTGACTGAATAAGTACAATTGAAGTTCATATTCTATTATTCAGAATTATCTCCCTGATTTGGTGAATGAACACACATGCTATCCCTTTAGACTACAAGCCTTACTTTACACACTGGGCACATTTTTGAGGAAAAGAAGCGCTTTGTTTATCAGTAGAAATCTTGTGTACAACTATTTCTCTTCAACTGCACCCATAACACCCCAAAAGACACAGCAAATCTGAGGTGAAAAGAACTGAGAGATGGTACAGGCAACATTTGTCTGCTCTTTCCATTCTCCTGGCTTTCATTTATGATCACAGCGCAGGAAAGAGTTTGATGGACACTTTTGGCGTGGCACAGAATGGCAAAAGGAAAGAGAGAAAGAGAGAGGTGAATTAGTCAGTGAGAGAGAGAAAAAGGGAGAAAGAGAGAAAAAGAGATCACAGACCTGGCTTCAGAGCTGATTCAGCTGATGAGGTGTCCAGTGTCCTGGGGCCCACATGCACCCAGATTAGTGGACATACCTTTTTACAGGTAAGTTTTCCCCACCTTGGAGATAAGTTTCTCTCTTTCTATGCTAATCAGTTCTCCTGTGCAGTTCATTCTCTCAGACATTTCTGGAAATGAATCAGAGATTTTGGGGGTCTTGGGTGGTCTTGATCTCGCCTGCAGTCCATGGCCACATCTTGGCCTCATTCCTGCTGTGTTGTGCTGTGTTGTGCTTCAGGAGCTAGAACAAGGACGTTTATGCCAAAAAGTGCTGCCCTTGCTGTGTAGGGCCCCTTCTGCAGCCGCATCCCGTCCTTCCTCACAGCATGTTCCTACCAACAGTCCTTGCCTGGGATTACCAACAAACCTTAGCTGGCTCCACAGCTGTCTGGCTATCGGTGTTTGATACCTGGATACCCACACATTACACCCCCCCCCCCCTTATCTTCTAGGTGTCTACAAACTCAGCATAAAATAGAACATCAGCTATATTTAAAGAGGAAGACTTTTAAGTTAATCCTAAGTAAGAGGTCTGAATAGTTCCCAAACACATGGCTTAGCTACTGACCTTTTCTGCTGAAACTTCTAAAATATTTGCTCTCTTAATCTACATAGCCATTGGAATAGAGTTGAGATGCATCTGTAGACATTCAAAGCTATCTGCAATAACACACTACACAATGTCCAAATCAGAGATGCCTAACAAAAGTAAATTAAAGAGCATAACACTGGGAACAGAAGACTATGGGAAGTTTTAGGAAGGTAAGTATTGTAAAAAGAATATAGTCACAAGGCCTGGATTACTGGTGGGTTTAGAAAAATATTTTCCATTGCAAAGGGACCATAGTGTTCCATCTCTCTGACTAGGATGCCTAAAATTCCCAGGCAACAAGCAATAAAAGGAAATATCTGAAGGATCCTACAGCAGCACAGACCCTCAGTCTTTGTCTTGCATCACTAGTGTGAGACTTCTACCATTTGTTTGAAGGATGTATTTGAATTGCTTCTATTGCAAACATTTGCTTCCCCCAAAGATGCCATAGCTCAGTTCCCATGGCTCTGTGTACTTTAAAAGTTGTGTCATATGTACAGTTTCACATTTCTGTGGCTGCTATAGAAATGAGACGACTTTAACAACATTACGAAGTGAAAAACGGGTATAAAACATGAAGACTAAACAGCAGTTTGAAGTTAATTACTGAGGAAGGTTTGCCTAATTGGTAACTGACATACCAGTGACTTTCTTGCTGTTTAATATTAATATGAAACACTAATATAATCAAAATAACCCCTTTATCTAGACAGTAGGAGTTCTACCTATTTGATTTGTGCACTGATTGCACAAATGTGTACATTTGTTTAAAAAGTGTCAATGCCTGATTAGTATCTCATTATTTCTGCATTTTCTTCTGCAGTGTAATTGTTCCATTACTTTCTAAAGCACATCTTTATTGGTGCTTTTAATGAACAATGACAGTGTGTCATATGTGTCCAAAGATAGAGTAGAAAACAATCCTCGTGCTACAAAACTAATATTTTGCTGCTTGAATTCCCCATCCAGTCTGTGAAGAGGGGAGCAAAGTGCCCGTCACCAAACTTTACTAACCTACAGAGGAAAAGAACCAACTGGGATACTGTATTTTGCAAGAAATTAAAATATGAAAGGTGTCAAGAAAACAAAGGACAGGAACACTGATAAAACGTAAGTATAAGCATGAAATAGCAGAACTGGATCTGCTTGTGGAAAGTAAAATCCAGTCCACTGTGGAAGTGATTCAGCATCTCACATATGCATTGCTATATACCTTCTACACAAACACACAGAAACACAGGTAAACATAGTCCTATACACACAAATGCAGGATAAACTTAGAGAGGAATGAGTGGAAACACTGACAAATGTGCCAGTTACATTTTGGCATCACAGCCAGTAGTAACACATAAGAAATAACATGTAAGTGTGCAAAGAGCTATGGCTAAAACCCAATGTATTTTGCAGTGCATATACCCAAGTAAGCTGACATTAAGCAAAAAAGGCCTGTCTGCATTTTGTACAGTTCTATTGCAACCATGCCTCTAATTCCGGACTCAGCACATCCGTTAGAGTAGCCCATTAAATTATTTTTCGTCTCTTGGAAAGAGCTTTGCCAACTGTTTAAGCTCCTAGGAATGTTTTCAATTATGTAGAAATACATTATCTTACACATCATACTATCATTTTTTTACTCTAGTCTTGAGACCATTCAAATCTTTCTCTATGACCACAATAAACACCAGGTGCCTCCCAATCCTATGGCAGTGCATACAGGTATTATAGGAGTTTTGGTCTTGAGTTTATGGTCTGAAATGATTATGTAAAAGAGAAAAAAAATGAGATGACAAGTTAGATGAGAACTATAAGGCCACTAATAATAAGGCCACTGAGTCTATGTGAGTTAACTATAGTCTCATACATCTGTAACTTAGCCAAGACATGATCCCAGATCACCAGGGTCTCAGCTAATGCCTGAACTGCAAAACAGTGCTTTGTGGATGGAAATCATGCTAAGTCAATGAGTCCCCAATACCATCACTGACATGACAAACTTGGCATTTTTTTCCTTCCTCTTAGTGATATCAATGATAACAATTTTATTTGCAATAAACATTTGTCACATACAAGCATGATATTGCATTGTTTATATATCAAAGAAATTTTTATGCTCATTCAAATTATAATGGCTTCCCTTAGAAGTCGTTCTAGAAATTCGCTACATACTGTTAAAATCCTGTCTGACAACAAGAATTTTTGCTTTCCTTGTTTATCTCTAACATTTATTAATGTAATATCTGATGTTCATTCTTGTTAATTTAACTTTTATGACACTGATTTGGAAGGAAGAGGACATATCACCTTACAGATACAATAGAGCTGTTGAGTACATACTTACATATTCTAGGCAATTACTCTGAAGTTTGCATTATATTCTAGGCTTTCCCCTAAAAGCAAATGAGAAACAAGAACCAACTAACCAAAAAAAGCCCCCAGGTTTCATCTTGAGGTTCACCCTTTTTATTCCCGCCTGTCTTCCTTTTTTTTTCATTGTTACATTTTTAAAAGTTTGTTCTTTTATGCTTTGTAAACGAAGAGAAGAATTTTAAGCTAAGAATACAGCAACTGTGCTAAAGGAGTAACCCAACAGTAGCAGTTGCTGTCCTTAGCAATGCCCTGAGAGGCACCAGGACAAATTGCCACTTGGCCAGACACAGAGATACTAGCTCACAGACGAGCAGCGGAATGCAGAAAACTGGGTCATAAGCCTTCTCTTGTGTACCCTTTTTCTGCATCTCCTCCTTTCTTCTCTGTATTTCATTATGCTAAAAGGTGCTAAATGTGCTGTGAAGAATGTGTCATGCATTGACACTCAGGGGTTTTCCAAACATCAGTCTATATTGCATCCACCCTTGGTGGGGGGCGCTACAGTTCTAAAGATGTACGTTATCCTAATTTCAGTCCCATTCCCTTTACCTAAGCAGTCTACCACAGAACAAATGGGGTTATCTTTTGTTCTTCCCATGTTTAGACTTACAGTCCCTAAGTATACAGCAATAAAAACTAAACGGAAATAAATTCACACTCCTGGTTTACCATTCACTTTTACCATTTGCAGCAACATTCCTTTATAATAGTCAAATCCATGTTCAGACCTTACCACTATCCTTTTGTTCCATTCAAGCCCATCTTGCTTCCATAGTGAATCTTCTCAGATTTCTCATCCTTGACCTTCAGCCCATGGCCCCACCATTACCTGCCATTTTAGACATCCATCAGTTCTCTCTCAGAACTCTGTTCCACGAATTACACTGAACAAAGTGCCTCAAAAAGGGAGACTTTCTCAGCGATGGCACTTTATTGTACTCCCTTCTGTGCTGTGGGCTATATCCTCCTCCAGTGTAGTTCATGTTGGAACTGGCTGCTGTTGGAGCCCTTGAATGGTCACTTTAGTCTCCTACTGTTGCTTAAGACAAACTGAGTGGAAAAGGCTGGGTAGTTTCTGCTGGGTATGGTGCACTGAGGCCACTAGGTGCCAATTATCAGTGTCACACAAGGAATAGGATAACATACCGAATGCAAGAAGGGGAAAGGGGGCAAGCAGGAAGGGAGTGGGGATTAAGGGACATGGCACATCTTGGTTTCCTAACTTTCATAAGGAACTGCAACCTAAATATTTTCTCTATCTGTCTTGCTAAGCATTTTTCAACCCCATTTCTTGTCAGTTCCCTGTCCATAATGTTGTGCTCTGCGTGTGTGTATCCCATGCCCCACTCCCTATTCAGTGCTCCATTCCCCTTGCCCATCTGCCCCCTGCAAGCCCACACTCCAGTCCCCATGCTTTTCCTGGGTCAGTCCTTTTCTCCACTGCATTCAAGCCAGGTATCTCCTGCCCCACCACTGTCTGCACAGCTGGGGTGCAGGATAGACCCTGCTGCTCCCAGCAGCTGCTTGCCTGGAGCAGAGCTGGCCCACAAGCAGCTGGGAGTGACTGTGCTGAGAGAGGTTTTGTGCCTTGGCTACTGCACAGCATGCACAGCTGTGTTTTCAGAGTGACGTGTACAGGCTGGCCGTCTCCATCCATCTCGAGATTAAGGTGCTGAACTCTTCTGAAGTCTTGCAGCATATTCCAAGTGAAGTAATTCAAAGTGTAACTTGGCTGTGTGTGGGTGGAGCTCCATGGGAATAGCTATAAGCATTCTGCCAAGCTGCAAATACCGTAGTAAAGAGATGGCAAGGCTGTTCAAATAAGAGGTTGATGGATATCTTTCTTAATTTGAAAAAGTTTTCTTCTATCTGAATGGAAGAATTACATACAAACACATGCTCAAGTAAGGCAGACACTCAGTCTGAAATGTGAGTAAAAGCCTGAAAAAGTTATAAGCAACCAATGACAGATTCTTAAAAACTGTCACTTAGCTTCCATAAAAGACTGCTACCAGCCCTACCTATAATTATTGTTGTATGTGTTACAGCTACAGATCTACGTGTTCTCCTCCTAGTTTATACAAGTTACAGCCTATTTCTTGCAAGTTTAAGGAAGTGGGTCTTGTGGAATTATCTGATAGGAGAAAATAATTTCACAGGAATTCGTTTGGGCAGTACATTCAGACAAATTAGAAAAAAGCAACAAAAACAAAAACAACAACCAAACAAAGTCCACTAAAATAAAACAGCAACAGCCATGACGTTTTAAAAAACAATCAAATTCACAGTAGAAATCAAGATTATCAGCACTTTTAATGGGACAATATGATGTAAGTGTGTGGGCAAACAGGAAGTTTTTGAGATTATGAAATTATCAAAGACTTGAAATGCAAGGATAAGAACTGTAGCCCAGGGACAGAAGTTAGTTTATGATATTATTCCACAAGGTAAGCAGTGAAGTCAGATGATAGACTAGAAATAAGTCATTGATTGTTTGGGAAACTGCAAGGGACTATAGTGTATGTACTTAAAAGGCTCATTTTCTGCTAAAGAAATCTATCTTACAGCACTTTATAGTTTACATTTGTAACATACATTTGCACTAAATGTATACCATACATTTAGACTTCCCTAAAATCAGACTTTCCTCCAATTTTTAATAGCTGAAGGTTACCTCACTTTTGAGCCTCTTGTTAATAAAGGTTTGTTTATCCTTAAAGATTGAGTTAATGACAGCTAAACACCAATGATAATATTTTTTGGATAGGCATAAATGAAAGGAGGATTCCACAGATAGATCTCTAAAGCTTTGGATGACACAATTGGAAGTAAAATAAAGTAAGGACAATGTTAACTAATTTTGGAATTCTCTGCCAAATTGTTTTCACTTCTGAATGTTTTTTTTCTAACCACTCTGGCAGAGCTGTACATCAGCATGGCATGAAGTCAATCTGTGGAACTGAGTGAACAACGGATCCTTCAGTTCACCTAATAAAGAGCTAGATAATTTGTTGCCTAAAATAAGGTGCTACCTCTTTCTTTCATGTGTTTTGCCTTTTTTCAGTTAATTGTAGGAGAGTGATTTCAAAACTATAACAAAATTATGAAATATAATCATAAAAATCTCTATATCAAAATCCCTGAAATTATTTATTGAGTTGGAAAAGTTTCCACTGAGATTAATTTTTCACTTGACATGTCATTTTCTAATTTTCCCCACCTCTATGCATTTTTTCACTTCTGTTCTAGTTTAGTTAAATGATTGATTGTGATTATTTGAAATTACTTAAATTAACTATATTTGGGAAAATGCTAAACCGTAACTTCTTTGCAGTTTTATGACTTTCATTCACCTGTGATAAATGTAGCAGATGCAGTCCAAAATAGCAAAAGAAAAGAAGACATTTCCCAAAGATACCAAATTACCATAAAAACTTTTATTATATTGATCACCTTAGTTCTGCATATCTCTCAAAAAAAATCATGAATGAAGAAAGCTAGCAAAGATCAATAGTAGTAGGCATTGTTTTGAAAAGTAGCCAGCACTATATTGCTGAACTAGATTTTTTTTTGTGATAAAACCAAAACCTGTATCCTTGTAATGCTGTTGGTCAAGAATTTGATCAGAAAATAAGCATATATAAGCTAGTCCAATTCTTTTCCAGTGAAAACTACGGAAGTATTCCTGGGCACTACACTTCATTAACAGAGAAAAGTGCTATCATGCATTGTGGCCAGAATATAAACACTGTCCAGATCCTTTTGAATTCCAGTTAAAGGAAAAAACCATGATGGAATATGTGACGGTGGTCAGCCGCCTGGCCGGCGGGTCACCCCAAAACCCAGAAGCAGGTGCACTGTGCAGGCCTGGCCACCGCCCCAGACTCCCTCGTTTAGAGAGACCTATTCCTCTTTGCCCAAGGAGGCATGGGCTCTCTGATGCTTACATGAGAGATGTATTGCTTGGTAATCAGTCCCTGTATCCTTGATGCACCCCAGATTAAGGATGTATCGTGTACCCCACAATTCCCCTTGTTACTCATGTAAATCCCCAAGGTTTCCTCCACTCCCAGCTGATGCATATGCAATACTGGTCTGGAAGGTTCTGTGTTCCTCGGTAGATGGTTGGTTGCAGTTATGAGCTACGCCCCTCAGTTGCTCCTATTGGGGTACCCTCTATGTCAATCCCTTTCCCTCCGACCCAGCATTGGGGGATTCCTATGCAATCCCTCCCCTTCGTCTCCCCTCAAAGGCGGTGCTCCGCCCTCCCCCCGGGCTCTTTGTGTTCCCCTCTCCCTCGTGTTAGGTTCCCTGCGCCTCTAATAAACCCTTCCTGCTTGCACCCCCCACGAAGAGTCCCTCTTTGTTCCCGTCTCCGAAGCGCCTTTTCGACCGAGCCCTCGTCGCACCCTTGTTGCGTTTGCGACCAGGGCTCCGCCTTTGAGCCCGGTCTCGCAGCCATAGCCCAGCGGGGATCAGCCGCGGTGCCCCTTCAGCGAGGCGCCCTCAGGGGCAGGGGTCACACCGCGGCAGGAATACTGCTGTCTTGTCTGTTTTTTAAGTTTTGGTTGGTTGGTTGGTTGGTTGGTTTGTTTGTTTGTTTTTAACATAATTGATAAGAACTCTCTTTTTATTTACTGTGGTAAGAGCAGACTAGTCCAGGGAATTCCTTGCTCACAAGCCCAAGGCTGTCTTTCCAGACAGCATACAGAAAAGAAGTCTCCTACCCTCTCTGTTTGCTTGTATCAAAATACGTGACTGTTCCCACCATTCCTCCACTCTTTAGATACTTTTAATACATACACACATTTATGTCCTCGTCTTCTCTTTTATAGATATTCTACAAGACACAGCAAGAACCAAAAATCTCAGCCACTGATCTACAAACAGCTGAGTCTTTAGATACTAAAAAGGCAGCCAGTCCTCATCCTTTGTCTGTTCACATTGCAAAGCTTGGGATCACTGAGAAGCAGGAAGGGAAGCTGGAGTCAGTATCATATGTTAGCAGCATTTATGCTTCAAAAATTTCTGGCAAACGTTTCTTTCCTAATTGGGGAAACCGACTTGGCCTTGTTTACTGATGAATCCAAATCATTCTCCAGGTTTTGTGTTTGGATGATGTGTCACTGTTTCAGCCATCAATCAAAGAACAATAAATGCATTTGTTTGTACATTTTGACTGAGTGGGCAGCAGCTAACATACCTATCAGCTTGAGTGCAGTCTGAAGACTCCTTAGACCAAAAATGCATTCACTAGCAGACATTCAGCATCTAGCATTACAGGCTGCATTTTGTCACTAATGAGTTGCAAACAAAATCTCATCTGATTATTTGGCTGTACTGGAAAAGGTAAGAGTCACAGGAAATACCTGGCAGAAATGCAGACTCAAGCTGATGTGAGTAATTAAAGTGCTCTCCAAAGAACTTGCTCTGAGAAAGAGAGACCTAGAGGTGCACAAAACATCTGGGGAGAAATTGAGTGACTGTCGAAACAGAAGCACCTGTCTGAGTCTGTCTGAGACCAAATTGATGTTGAGACTGAAGTGACTTCATGGGGACTAAATGGGCTCAGATACAACAGCAGGTTCAGCCACACACATGTAGTTGAATGTCAGCAAGTGCCACCACTTGCACCTTGTGCAGAAGCCATGGCACAGCCCAGGAGAATAGCTGGGCTGGAGAGCATGGTGGTTTCTCAAGTGACTTCCCTGTCCTTCATCAGGTCACAGTTTGATCCAGAAGAAAAGGTGCAGACTCACAGATCATAGAATGGTTTGTATTGAAAGGGACCTTAAGGATTATCTATTTCCAACCCCTCTATTGTAAAGTCCAGTCAGGTCAGCACAAAGGTTCCAGGGGTGCAGTTTGGTGATTGTGGGGGCACTGAGATTTGTACTTCTTTTGCCCACAGGCTTCGTTTGAGGAGTGTGGACCCTCTGATATGGAGGGCATGTTCATATGTTTGGTTACCTTAACGAATTTTTGCCTGTTCTCTGACCCATGGTGACTGACTGCTGAACTTCAAGCAGGTTTATAACAGGCTTAGTAGTATTTTCAAAAATTTGAAAAACAGAATAACTTCATTTAGACATGAATATATAATGTATTATGAATGAAGTTGCCTGAGATCCACCTGAACATTATTTTCCATATTTGAGTCATAGTCAATTGTGCTATTACACTACATAGACAATATTCAGTTTCTAATATATATACCATGAACAGCCTTATTTTCAGCTGTAAAAAACACAGCATACAAACAATCTGAACTATATTAATGATTTTGGTTGCTAAATCACTGTACAACATACGGAAATTTTTCAAAGCAAGTTACAAAATAGCAGGTAAGAAATTGCAATTCCTGCCATAGGAAGATGAACAGAAATCTCTTGAACCAAGACTCAAAGCCAAACACTGTACTTCCTGTCTTTTAGATCTTCTAACATGTAAATCAACCATTACAAAGAGGATTAACCACTAGAAGTGCACGACTGAAGCCCAACATTCAGCCCTGCTCTTTATTTACCGCCAGAGCAGACCAGGTGTCCAGAATCCTAATGCTGGGCTCTGCAGTTGGGGTTTGTATGATCTGCATACTAAGCACAAGTCACCATTGTATTCTGGCTTTAATTTATTGGTGGCCTTAACAACTGGCTATTTTACTGCTGATTGTAGTTTAAATTGCTTGTACAAAATCAAACAGTACTTGGGACTCAAAACACGCACTTTCATGAAGTACGGTTATTTTTTAAAACCGTTTATTTTATCAGAGATTTAGATTTATGCTCAGACAAGTAAGGCTTTCTCACAGAAAATTGCCTTTTGGTATTTTAGTTATGTTAATGGCTTAAGCTTTTTTTTTGTTTTTCCTTTGGAAAGCTTTATCGTATGTACTGTAAATGAGATGATGGTGTAAGAAAGCATTTTCAAATGCTGACGGAATTTAATCATGGGTATATCTCTGTCATTGCCTTCAGCATTTGAGAATCTCCCCTTTTGGCACTTGCAAAAACAAGGACTAGGTATTCTGACAAATTTCATTCTGGAAAACCTGTCTTATTTACCAAAAGTCACCACATGGCTTCAGTTTGTACTTTAAAGTATATTTTGTCATGACAGTTGTGGAACAGAGCTGAGCAGGGAATATGGAGTCCACCTTGCCTGACTGCAGATGTGGATGTTCCTCTGGTACAGCCTAGTCTGTATCTTCTGAGAAGAAATTTCGTCTTGGAGAAAACAAATTTAAACTACATGGCTTGCTAAAAATTTTGGGATCTGTCTTGCTGAAATGGACTGTGAAATAATAATAGCTAGCTTTTGTTCCTGGATCTCAGAGCATTTTATGGATCTAAAAAAGATCGCTCTTCTTACACCATATTTGTAAATGAGGAGACCCTTAGCCTTAAAGAATTTAGTTAACTTATCCTGGGTCACACCAAACCCCGGTGCAAAGCTGTATCTGTCACTTCCACCCTGTGGCCCAATAACAAGATCATCATTTTTTCAGTAAAAATTGAGGGTCATCTTGATCTACACAAAATACAGGAATTACCACATAACTCAGAAACAAGATTCACTCTACAGACCATAGGACTGCATGCCTGCTCTTCCAGAATCTGGCTTCATTTTTCCACTTCGAAATATTGCCCAGGCAGAGTTGATGGAATTCTTCTATTTCAATGTTTACCAGATGTGCAGTTGCCCATGACGAAAGTAAAATTTCTAATGTTACAGGACTGCAAGGTCAGAAAAATACAGTGAGAAATATGGCAGCCAAATAGTATACTCTAGGTAATGTGTGAGAAATTATTTGGTCTACTCTGTATTTAACCTTGCCAAGAAAGCTTAAGTCCTGCTCTCAGAACATCAAACAATTGTGTTTCCATCCCATGGAGTACAGTCCTCATGTTGTCAGCCATGGAATACCCTATGATGCCTCCAACAGCAGTGAAGTAGTTTAAAGTGCTTGAAATAAATGAATGAACAAAATAATAAAAAAAAAAAGACATAAAGTATAATGCTCAAAAAACAAACCAAAAAAACCCAAACAAAACCAACAAAACAGCAAACAACCAAAAAAAACCCACAAGTCTCCCAAACTAAAACCAAATTTTATCTCAAATTCAGTTCATAGATGTAAAATTCTGGTTGCAAGTGCTGCTTTTAAATTAAAAAATTAATTACAGAATATTTCAGAAGCGTATTTTACTGAAATGTTTAAAAACAATAAGCCTGGGTTGAATTTGGAAACATTTGATGGGTTTTAATATGTGATAAGCAGTAGAATTAAAATCTCTGTGGAAGATGTAAGCAGAAGTGCACTCTGCTTTTTAACTCCCAGAACACACTGAAATCTCTGTAGTTTTCTTGAATGAATGCTCCCCCTGCAGAAGGGCAGACCTGCCCCTCAGCCCCATGGCCTGTGAAGAGGCCACATTTGTTTCATGATGAGCAGCAACTCGGTGAAGAGTGCAAAGATGGTAACCAGACAAAAAGGTCTTTTCATTCTTTTCCCTTTTAACTTTGGCAAAGACAAAAAGGTAATAACCCTACTTTTAGGAACAAAGCTGTAAATATTTTCACTATTCAGATGAGGGCAAGGGCTTGATGTCATATTTCATTCAAGTAGCATCACTGAGATCATGTGTGAGATTAGCTCAGAGAAACTACTATGAGCCCAAATGTTAACATGGCAGCAGCAAACACTTTTCCCAGGCTACGACATACAACTGTTGAACCTTTCTAAATAATTTGAAGGCCATGTTTAGATTGCAGACTGACATAGGATGTCTATCAATACCTGTATTTTCTCTGATTAGAAAAGATCTGAGCAGCTGCAAGATGACACTTTAAACTGTGTTACTGGAAAAATCAGTAGTGGGCTTGAAAAATGTTATTAATCCTTCTTTCTGCTATCTCTGCTTTCAAAGCACAACCAATTAAACCGTCATTATTTATACATTCTGACAAATGTAAACAGAGTACTGAAACTTTACTGGACTTTAAGTTTTCAAGCTTCTTGATTATTTCTCTTTAGAAATGTGATACTGTTATGTGACAGGGGCTCGGCAGAGCTCTACTTTGTGCATATATCTGGAGTTGAATTGAGTCGTAAATAATGACCTACAATTCTTTCCCTTATGTTTAATGTATGTTATGTGTAACTGAAAATGAGGAAAAAAAGCCTGGAACAGGGATAGAGTTATTCAACCTGATTGAAAGATAATGAGTTGAAAGACTGAAAGATTTTGAATACTTAATTTTAAAGGTCATATCTATGCATCATGTTTGAGCATTGCATATCAAGAATTTTACCCCTTGTCATCCTGTTCTACAGATTTGAGAAAAAAAAGTTTGGATTATCACTCTGGCAGACATACATATACATATTTATATTTTGAGGCTTTTGTCAGTTTTCCTGTTTAGTGTTCATTACCTTCAGTCTGAAAACCTTTGAGGTAACTGGGAGTGTGTTTGGATTACTTGCTAATAGTTAAAGCATCTAAGTCATGTGAAAGAGATTTCTGTCTTTTTATTCTAAAAAAAGGATACACATTTATCTGTCACTTCCTGTTGAAGGAGAACTAAGAGCTGTTCAAAGAATTGTGAACAAAGGTGGAGAAGTTTCACTTCTATTTTGTTTAATAATAAGGCACAGAAAGACTGCATTGTTAAAACATTCCCAAATAGCTGTGAATGGTTCATTTTTCAAAAAAACCTCACCTTATAGAAAACCATTGCTGTAAGCATACACACCCTCTTACTCTCTGTTTACTGAAGTCAAAATTTTAGAAGAAAAATGCCTTTTTCCCATAATTCTTCCCTCTGTATAAATACTATTTGTGATATGCTGTTTGATAATTTGAAACTTGTTCTTCCACTTACACAGCAAAACCAATATCTGTGACATAAAATAACTGAAGCCATCTATGGTAGAGGACATACAGAAATATGTAGAAACAATCAACCCAAAGACCTGTCTTGTCTTTTCAGTATGGTTTCTCCATCTGTAAAATAAAGAGAAGATAATGAGTTACTCTCTGAAATATTTTCAAATCTGTGGATGAGAATTTCTGCATGGGAACCTGGTATTTTTTATTGTAACTAATATTAGCAATATTGAATAAAACCTACATTTTGGGAAACTAGCTTACACACAGAACTTTTGCTAATTTAGACACCCTTACAGAGGTTCAGATTAAACATAAATATACATTTAGAGTTCTTCTCATAGTCTGTCCAAGCAGCTGTACAGCAAGTGTGTATTTGATAAACTCATCTTACAGTATTTTCAGAGTCTAATAGGAGACAGGATTCTGGATGTGTGATGAACAACGTTAAACAGCCTGAAAAGACATGCCTGAAAATTTGAAACCTTGGGAAAATGTTCATGATAATCTGAATAATGCATGCAACCAATACTTTTTCACTCTACACGTGTCCTCTGACATCACTCTTGGCCTTAAGAACTGAAAATGAGGGCTTAATAAAAATTTCCAGATTTCCATAGATAATATAGCCCTCCAGTAGATATTAGTTTAACTGTACTTAAAATATTCCAGGAAAACTCTTTTCCTGTGTATTGGGTTTGCATGGCCTGATTTTTGGTAGCAGGCGGATGGGCTACAGGGGTGACTTCTCTGAGAAGCTGCCAGAAGTTTCTTCCATGTCCAGCAGAGCCAATCCCTGGTGGTTCCAAAGATGGAGGTACTGGTGGCCAAGGCTGGGCTAATTGGAAATGGTGGTAACACCTCTGTGAGAACATACTTAAGAAGAAATCAAACCAAAAGTTGTGGTGCAGTTTTAATTCTGGGTAGAGAAGAGTGGAATGAGACCACGTAAGAAGAACAAGTCTGCAGTCACCAAGGCCAGTGGAGAAGGAGGGTGAGGAGATGCTCCAGGCACTGGAACTGGGATTGCTCTGCAGCCCAAGGTGCAACCCATGGTGAGGCAGCTGTGCCCCTGCAGCCCAGGGAGGTCCAGGGTCCTGGGGATACAGAGATCCATCTGCAGCCCATGGATGAGCCCCACCTCAGAGCAGGCAGATGCCTGAGAGGAGGCTGTGAGCCCATAGGAGACCCAGAGAGAGGGGCCCTGCTCCCAGGCTGGAGAAGCCTGGCCTTGAAGGACTGCACCCCAGGGAAGAGTGACCCACTGCTGCAGCAGTGTGAGGGGGACTGGTGCCCATGGAATGGACTCACTTTGCAGCTGTTGCTCATGGGATGGAGCCATGTTGGAGAAGTTCATGGAGAACTCTCTCCCATGGGAGAGACCCCACAGTGCAGCAGGGGAAGGACTCCTCTCCCTGAGCAGCGAGAGAAGTCCCAGGTGATGAACTGACCGCAACCCCCATTCCCTGTCTCCTTGCACTGCTGGGGTAGGAGGCAGAGCTGGGAAGGAGGGAACAGGGTGGGGAAGGTGGTTTTAAGGGTTTATTTTACTTCTCATTATCCTCTGATTTTGTTAGTAAAAATTCCCTTCATATCTCTAAGTTGATCCCATTTTGCCCATGATGATATTTGATGAGTGATCTCTCCTGGCTCTTATCTCAACCCATGAACCCTGCATGAAATTTTCTCTCCCCTGTCCAGCTGCAGAGGGGAGTGAGTGGCTTGGGTGGGGGCCTGGCATCTGGCCAGCAGCAACTCAAAACATTAGGTCTTTTCCTTTGTTCAGATATCAAAACTATTTATTTAGTTCAGCTTATATTTTATTAGAGATAATCCGTGTTTTTGTGTCTGACCTATAGAATAAAATACTGCTTTGCTATTGTAATGAAGTGAGTAATATTAACCTCTACAGCAGAATGTATCTCTTTTTATGAATGTTAATTAATTTTAACATATCATTCTTCAGGCTGTGAACATCATGAATAACAGATTTTTGGGGGAGGTTGGTATTTTGCTTTGGTGTCTTGATTTTACCTATTTGGGCAAAAGAAAAGAAGCATCACTCAGGTTATGGGTAATTCATATTCCGTCCTTTTGCCTAATTCTTTCCTCCACATTGACACTAATCCATGGATAGTGCCACATGAAAGTGTGGCCTATGAAATCAGTGAATAAACCAGAAAAACCCATACCCTTTACGGGGACTGGAAGCTATAAATTCCATGAAGACTCAGCTGTGGGTTTGTTGCAGGTTTCAAGTAGCTGCCCGCTGTGCAGGTATGCTCCCTCAGGATCACATCTGAAACCAAAATATAAATCAAAACATTTTCATTCATTCACAAGGTTTCATCCATTCCATCTCTTTAAAGCTGTCAAAACCACTACCCTTGCCTTAAGGATTTTTATGTCATTCTATATATTTACTGAACATACTTTTGTGTGAATGTGCATAAAGACTTCTCTCTAAATCAAATGAGAAACTATAAATAACATTAAACTTCATTTGATATTCAGATTCAATTGCAGATTCAGATTACAGTTACATTTAGATTTATTTCATGAAATGCTTTTGATTAACATGATTCATGCTTTGTTCTTTCTGAAAGATCAAGACTGTTTTTCCATCTGAGAAGGCAGTATTTCTGACTATGTAGTTGAAAAACCTACAGCAAAAAAACACAGTGCAGCTCAAGCATTTCCTGCAAGAATTGCCTGTGAATGATAAGATAGTAACACAGTTGCTCTGTGTTAGTAAGGTTTCTGAGATTAACTGCTCAGTTTTTTATAAAATTACAGATTTCACTGTTATTCTACATCCTAATATTTCTTCACTAGAATAATTTTTATTACTGGTTGGCAGGTAAAATACTGAATCATTTCTGGATGGATATCTCTTCCACAGAAATACTTTTAGGAAGCTTCATAAATGTTCTGGGACATAGATACTGGGGGAAAATTAGACTGATACGAATCTTCTTATTACTGTCTTTTTTTAAAATTTTTCTGATGCACAAAGGAAAAATATATTTCTTGTTCCTGTCCAAGGAAACAATACTTCATGACAAATATAAAAACTACCTTCCATATCTTATCTGCTGCATATTTTGTGATATTTGTTTCATGCAAGTCTGCTTAGAAATACAGCATTTCCCTGCCATCTATTTTACTAATGGACTTTGCTAGTAAAACTTGGGAACAAACCTAAACAGAGAACAGCAATATGCTGTCCCAAGCTGCCCTATGGCAGACCAACACTTATTATATAAAATTACTGCAGGAATTCAGCCAACAGAGCTGGGTTGCCTGCAGCTTCTAAACACGACTGAAAAACCATAAAAGGCAGGCAGAATTAAAGAGGAAAATGAGAAAGGTATGCATCTTCCTTTTATGCTCTGAAGTACAACAAATACCAACAGAAGGGTGGGGATGTCCTCCAGTAAACTTTGCTGCACCAACATTTTAGTAAATGAACAACAGTAACAAGCATTAGAATTTGTGTCCTCCAGCAGTACAAAATCAGTAACTACACCTACTGCCTATCTAAGGGTATCTAAGAAGTAAAAGATTATATTAAAATTGTTATATTAAATATAAGTCATACATGTGGGTTTTGGGTACCTCCCTGATGGAGAAGCTTTATAGAATTGTATATTGTTGTAGAAGGCCTTGAAACCTTGGGTAAAAATGGATGAAGCAAGGTCTATAGAAAAAGGAAACTGGTCTTCTTNGTATTTATTTATTTTGATATTGTTTTTATAGCACTATATCTGTTTCACCCTACTAAATCTGATGTTTTTCTGCTTGCAGTTCCCCTTTTAAATAACTGGGCTTTTTTCTGAGATCTTAGTTTCAAAATTAAATTCATTAAGGTTGAAAAAGTCTCTCAGATAGAACTAGTTGTGGAAAGTTTTGCCTGTGTTCAAATTCTCCAAATTTCTCTTTACAAAACTATTAGTACTGGCAAGTCAGAGCATGCCTCCCGTTTATATCCTGAATTTTTGACTGTTACTTTGTTGCAGTATTCTGTAAATTTCCGTGCAACATCAGCCTTATGTTTGGTTTCTTCTACAATTTAAATTTTAATTTCAGTAGCAGGACAAAAACAGAGCCTGGAGCAATCTCCATATGTAGCACTAGCACTTGAAATAATATTCAGATCTGTAGAAAAGATACAATCAGTTTCCCTTTTATCAATGGTATTTACTTCTGAGAGTCATAGCTCTTGTTCCTGGCGTACTACAATGATTTGTGGTTTCTTTTAAAACACACTTCCATGCAGACATACTTCACATTTTTTCTGGTAAAACAAGCACAAGATTCCACAAAGAGGAATTAAGGTGCCTGGTTCACTCATCTCTTCCATTCCACAGAGGCCATCCAAACTGAGCAGTTCCACATCTCCCTTCCAGCCTCAGCAAGTCAGAAAGATGAGGGAGGATGCATTGTGCCTGATTTTTTTTTCTTTTTTTTTTTTTTTTTTTTCCTTTTGTTTGATTCAGCTGAACACTACTTGTTTCATACTGAGTGTTATCACACCACATTACATCTTTGATATAACAAAACCCCGGGCATGAAGTCCAGCTAAATTACCAAGAAAATGCCAGACCTTTTTAGTTGTTTTTTGTGTTGATAAAAATTGCAACTTCTGAATGTGAACTTCAGAATTCTCAGGAGGAAGAAAAAAATGGGAAAATCGTTCATGGAAGCATACGGGCTTATGCTACCCCGTGACACAGCAAAAAGGAAGAACAAAATGGTGAAGCAGGTTCTAGTAACTGTTATTTTCCTCTGTGCACCGGTGCATTACAAACAGGCCTGAGTGTAATTCCAGAGAAAGGCAACAGCAGAAATTGTCGGGGAGGGGTTGTAGAATGATTGCACCTTTGACTTCAATAAAGTGAGACCCATCACTTGTAACTGAATCCTGTTCAATGGAAACCTCTGTTTATTTTTATGTGCCACTTACGGATGGTGAGTACCCATGGGTTTTGTTTATTTTTAAATGCTCCCTTCGCTCCCTGGTAGTGACAGGAACTGCCCACAGGGCTGCTGTTTATGTGCTCTACCTCTTCCAACTTTTGGTCATGTAATTCACTTGTTTACAATTACTATGGCAACCCTGACTGCTATGGCAACACTTAATAAACTGACACTAGAAAAGAAAAGATAAAAGAAAAGAAAAGAGAAAAGGAATAAAAGAAAACACATCTTGAGCTAAATTGCAGGAAGATAAAACATTTTTACTTCAGCTCACTTGTTGCACAACCAGATTCCATTCCCCTTTCTCACTCAAGGAGTTAAGGTGCAGGCCTGATTAAGGAGAAAAAAGCTAACAGAATGAATCAGACTATCCTAATTTACCCCATGAGGTTAAGTTTCCCACTTCCTCAGAGCTCTTTTTAATTCTCACTATACTGCTGACAAAAAAAGCGCTTCTTTTAAATAGACCTTTATTTAAAATCTGTCACCATCACTGTTTTTACAAGTTTCATGAATCATTCAAGCTAAAAGTACACTAAAATAATTCTTAGTGTATTTAGTTTCGAAAAACTTCTGTACAGACATGGGCAAACATTTTGCAGAGGGAAGACTGAGATACAGAAATCTCAGTTAGAGATACAGACACTTAGTGCATATAGTGGCATGAATTGCAGTTGAGAGCAAAGGCATGATACCATCATATGCTTGGTCCTAGCCATGACAAATGTGAAAAAAAAATCATTGCCTTATAGGTTCAGAAATGCTCTATGAGAGCATTCAAGTTATCTTAAATCCGAAGTTAAAAGACATCAAACCCAAATCTATTACAGGAATATTTTATCACTACTGCATTCAGTCTCAGAAGGCTCAAAACAACGTGAATATGTTATTTTTGTTCATAAATAAACAGGTACCAGCATGGTCATATTTATAAATGTTCTAAGTTTCAATTTAGGCTTCAGTTTCAAATTAAATTCCAGGTCACAGGGTGGAAAATAGTATTCCACTCATTTAAAAAATGGATAACTCTTAGCAGGTTGTGTCTGTTTCTTGGACTGAAGACTTTTCAACCTAAATAGGCATTTCTGGCTTTCTGGTTTTTATACATTATGTAGAAGTGATAAACCTTCCCCAAAAAGGGTCAACATCCTTATTAGGTTATGTTAACAGAAATCCTAACTGCAGAAGAGAAGGGTGCAGATTAAGCCTGAATAAGAAGACAGTTTGAAGACAGAGCACCAGAAGAAAACTGGAAGGTGTGACCTTTCTGAGAGCACACGGTATCTCTGTGAACATCTTAAGGGTGTCCATGCAGTAATGGGATACTTCAGCTGCCTGCATGGGCAAGCCTTTTGTAATGCTTGAAAGATAGGCTGTAACACTTGAAAGTCAGATTTTAGGTGAGTAGAGCAGAGGTTCTTAGACATAAGTGTGACAGAAGGGAAAGTACATAAACTCTGAAACCCTCCCCTAGAAAGTCAGCAATGTATAACCTCTCTTGGATACAACAGAGTGGGGTTTTTCATCTGCCAAAACAAAAACCAAGAAATGGCAAATTTTTTCCTTCGCATAACCATTTTCAAGAAGTCTCTATCTGGCCTGCAGAATAAGTGGCCCAGGAGTATCACAAAGCTGTTTCTAGAAGTAATGTATGCAACTTTTAAAAGTACCTGTTTTGCTCGTGTGTTATTTTTGTGGTTCAACCCCAGCCAACAGCCAAGCCCCACACAGCCATTCACTCACTCCGCCCCAGCAGGATGGTGAAGAAAACAGGAAGGGTGAAAGTAAGAAGACTCACAGGTTAAGATAAAGACAGTTTAATAGGAGATGCAAAAGCTGTGCATGTAAGCAAAGCAAAGTAAGGAACTAATTCACTGCTTCCCATGGACAGGCGGATGTTCAGCCAGCCCCAGGAAAACTGGCTTCTGTCACGTGTAATGGTGACTTGGGAAGACAAATGCCAAGTGTCCCCCCCTTCCTTCTTCTTCCCCCAGCTTTGTATCCTGAACATGACACCACACAGTATGGAATGTCCTTGTGGTCACTTGTGGTCAGCCATGCCGGCTGTGTCTCCCCCAAACAAACCTTGTGTGCTCCCTCAGCCTTGTGGGGTGATGTGAGAAAAGGCCTTGCCCTTGTGCAAGCAGTTCAGCAATAACAAAAACATCTTTGAATTATCAGAATTTATTTCAGCCCAAATCTAAACCACAGCACTGTAAAAGATGCTATGGGAGAAATTAACTTTCATCCAGTCAAAACCAGCACAATTACTTAGTCAATCTCAGTTGTCAGCCGTGGAAAGAAGAAACCTCTGCAAAGTAAAGAAAGTAAGCAGTTAAACTACTCACAATCACAATTAACAGTATTTAGCAATGGAATTATATAATATAAGGAGTCACAGAATCACTAGCAAATATCTAGCTTTGCAGAATGTTTGATTTGCATAAAAAGCAGGTGCAAGGTAATCATATCAAATTTATCAAAACACTGTGACCAAGAAGGTAATTTTTATTTTAATATCTTTGTAAACAGGAGTCCAAACTCAGAATTTATGTCCAACTCACAGGGAAGCCATTTATTCCACATAGATTTATAATATACTGTTAACAACCAAACAAACCAATGAAAACCTAGTTGAGAAAGTAATATATTCAGCAAGGAAAATCATATAAACTTCTTTTTTATACATTATGTATAAAGACTGTATTGTGTGAGAAGATGCCACATTCTGGTCTCAGCTAGCATTGTTCAAAAACATGGGCTTAGTTCAAAAACCATTCTCTGAAAAACATTTTAAGTGATGTCAGGTCTGAGCTGACAAACTACCTGAACTTCTTTAAAGACAATAGTAATAACATAGAAATATTTCATTCTTTTTCTCCACCTCTTTGCCCCCGATAAAATGAGTCACTAAGTCTTTGAGATACTTTCTACAATCTTTTCTGAGCTGTTTTCTAATCTCATTCATCAGGTGAGATCCTAAAAATGAGTTTGGTATTACAATGCTTAATGCTTTAGTGCCTAAAAGGAAAAAAACCCAAGGTGCTGATAAATTCCCTATACAGTGACTGAGAGGCAGTTACATACCTAGGTAGAAGCCAGTCTAGGAAGGAGGCAGTACATCCAGGTAGCAGGAAATGCTAAGGAAAAAAATCCCAGAATTCTGTGCCCTGGATGCCTGAAAACTGCAGTTATGAAACTTCAGAGCTCAGAGATCTTGGACACATGTGGTGCTGACACATTTACCTGGGAAGACACTTCCCAGTCAGGGAGGTGATTGAGAGACACTTCCCACCAGGAGGTGATTGAGCTGAAAATTTGCAGTTTAGTAATTGATGCCACACGTTAATTCTCAGCCAGATCAGTCCCTCAAACTGGCCAACTGTTTAGCTTGGCTAGAATTCATTCTGGCAAATAAGACTTTGGACAGCAAGTTGAGCAAAGGCTTACAGAAATCAAGGAACTGCAGCTTAAGGATATGGTATAATGGTACAGAAAAGGGCAGCTAAAGCTGAATGCTGCTAACAGGCGTAACAGCTCTCCTCTTGGCCTGTGGGTGTCTGCTCCTTCCCTTGCATTAGCAATGGTGCTTCTTTGGCACTTCAGTCACCCCGGTCAGGAAGCTAAACTGACTTAAAACAACATTATGGGGGGAGAAAAGCTGCATTCCCATCAGATCATCCCACCATCCCTGCATCCACCTACATACTGCGCAAACACTGAGGAGGGCAAAGGGAGTCAGAGAAGGCAGGGGCAGGATATACAGGGAACAAAGAGGAGACAGGCTGGACTTGCTGCTGGAATGTCAGAACTCTTTGAGGTAGAGCTTAGACCACACCAGCTGTTAACAGCAAAAACCAAAGCCAAGACTTTTAATGCTGACACACAGACCATTTTCTCCTAAAAGTGTAAAATGATGTAGGTAAATGATGTAGGTAGTTTTATCTTTAGCACAGCAATCTAATGATTTGAACACTTTCCTTGTCATTGGAAAATGCTGGTTGTGTCCTTTTTTCAGGGAGGGGGTGTATTTTGGTGTTATATCACATACGGAAGACAATTGTGAAATGTGAGCCCGTGAAATGTTTGGAGTATTTTGGTTTTTGTAGAGTGAGTAAAGGTGTCAGTAAAGATAGAAAGCATTCTGGTTTTCATCACAGAGTAAAGGAGGTAACCACAAAATCATGCGGGAAACAGAAATGAGATTTTTAAAAAATATATATGCAGTTAATTCTGTAAATATAAACCCACCTTCTATAAAATTATTTCCCTTTGTATTGCTGTCTGTAATGCTTCAATTATTGTTCTGTCTAGAAATACAATATATCCCAACACAAGAGCAGATGTATTTTAACAGATTTTTTTTACTTTGTCCACTCCATGGAGTATAGCTATGACCTTATCTTCCTCCTCTTTGGACTCTTACTTTAGTCTGGATACCCAAATCCCAGAATAGTGAGTACAAAATAGCATCTCTTTCTTTACTTTTCCTCAGTTTCAGAACTGAATATGCAACCTTAGTTAGCCCTAAAAAATTTCTTCAGGTTTTAAGGCATTCAGTCCATTGCCTACTTATTGTTAGGAGTCTTTACAGACATCCAAGTGCTAACAAATGCAAAATAAAAGAACCAGTTTTTCATGTTGCCAGAGGAAAACTTCAGACCAAAGGAAAAGCACGAAAAGAAATATTTGTTCAAGATTCTCGAAATGTCACTGAGGATGTGATTTCTAGCAATTGAGTACTAGTAATGGCATTTCCTGAATTTTCACACACATCTCTCGGCTGAAACAATTTGTATGTGAGTAAAATGACAATGTGTAGTCCTTGCCAAAGTTTTAGTCATGACATGCAGATACTAAGGTCACAGCTTCTACACTTTCTTATTTTACCCCTTCAGGAGACGATGAAGCAGAGTAGGAATTAATTTCAAGCATTAATTAAATAAGCTCTGTTTTCTTTTCTGCATCTCTCATGTCTCTAAGTGTGGTTGCAGGAAAAGTATAGTAGCCTTTCCATTGTTCAGGAAGCCTAAGTAAAACTTATTAAAACCTCTTTTGTGCTTAGTCCCCATCTTTGGCAAAATTAAAAGAAGAATTCAGGCACTCAAAGAGTAAGTTTTGCAGAACTTGAATGCTTTCATTTGTGATAAGCAACATCTGCAATATGAAATGTTTTAAACCAAAATTATTTGCCTGTCCAAACTTGACAAGCTCTGCATTTCAGATGCACTGTCAGCTATGCAGCCGTCACCTGAGGCCACTTGGAACCCACAGCAAGACATCCTTGTGCCTAAGTCCTTGGGAAAAAAAAAAAAAAAAGAAATAAAAAAGGAGAGAAAAAGGGGGAAAGAAAAAAAAAAAAAGAAGCATGCTCTGCAGTAGAGAAAGTGAAGCTAATACTTACTTGGAGATGGAAACTCTGAGTGAAGAGAAGAATTTGTCCTGAGGGTTTATGCAGCACAGAAGTGGGTGTAAATGATCTCATTCTTATCTTCTCCAAATTTGCCCAGTAATTTGAATTCCTTCTAGACCACTGAATTAGGATAACTTAACACCAAATTATTCCTGTAGCTGGAGTGACTAGTTTCCTAGCCGCTTTTATTCATAAGATCAGACTTTTACTAAGTTGTTCCCTAATAAAGTGTAAGTTTAAACAGTTACAAAAACAGAATAGAACACTCTCTCTAATTCTATCTCCTAAAGCTAAATATTCTACAGGAACCGTAAGGGAAATAAAGTAGCAAAAGTCTTCTAATTAAATCTGGTTGAAACAGGTCTTGTTCAGAGCATCAATTTTGTATACATTTAAGATTTGTCTCTTTACAAATTTTTAATTACACAAGCCCAATTCTGATGTTTACGAATTGCATGTACTACTCCCAAACCTCTTCTTTTGTGGCTTCAGATCCAAATGTACTCACTGTTTTCCTTCATCAAATACTTGTGTTGCTTTAAATTTACTATCAGGGTGAAGAGATATTATTAATAGTGATTGAATTACAGTAGTCTTGACATCTGGAATGCAAGAATAATGCACCAGTGTCCTGCAAGATGGAAGTATTTCTTCTCCCTGTGTCAGCAATACCTTTGCCTCTGTATTCCTTATGTCACTTTTTACACTTTCCAAAAGGACTGCATGGCTGTGAGAAATTCACTTCCAGCACAAATACATCCCCTATGTGCTACACACTAATGCCTAAGTCTGCCCTGCTGGATTTCATGGCAGAAACTGGAAGGAGACCTTGAGTTTACTTTGTGATAATGCACTCTCTGGCCATGTTTAAAGAACATTACATTCACTTCAGCAAAATACAAATAAGTTTGGTAGCTGAAGATTATTTTGATCCCCCTTAAGGTTTTTATCTGTAGCATGCTGTTGCTTAAATTACATCCTCTTATGTCTTTCAAGGTAATGCCGTCAACACAACCATACGTCAACATGATGACAGATCTGTTTGATTTAAGGCCTTGCTGCACAAGACCTTATCCAGTGAAATTTTGAATATCTCCACTGATAGGGAGTCCACAACCTCTCTGGTCCCTATTTCAAAATATATCACCATGGCATTAAAAAAAAAAAAAATCTCATACGAAGCCCCTTATTCGAAGTTGTGTCCATTGTCCTCCGTCCTCCCACTGGGCACCTCTGAGAAGAGATTGTGTCTGTACACCCTCCCACATGTGAAATATTTGAAGAGAGCAGTAAGATTGGCTTTTTTTCCCCTCTCTTTTGAAGGCACCCCAGTTCTCTCCTCACATGTCACATGCGCTCCAGCCCCATGATCATCTTCACAGCTCTCTGCTGGACTTCTCCAGCATGTCAAAGTCTTTCTTGTACTTGGGAGTGCAAGGCTTGACACTGTAGTCCAACTGAGGTTTAACAAGTGCCAAATAAAGGGGAATAATTCACTCCTTTGACTTACTGGCTGCACTCTAAAAGTCATCTTGTTAATGTGGTTGGCCTTCTGCAAGGGCACACTAACATGTCTTGTGAAAATATGCTGCTCCTAACAGAGATAAAGGTGCCTGTGGTACTGACACTGAGTTACAAGGCCAGCAACAACAAAGCTTCTGTTTGGACTGTACACTTAAATTTTATCATCAGGCCTCTCTTGCTCTGATTTCAAACAAAACGATTATGGATCTCTTATACTTTACCATCCACCTTAGGAGACATTCTCCACTCAAGATGGCAACTTAGCTCTTACTCCCTAAGGGAAAAATAATAGGAACAGTATTTGATCCCAAAGACTGAAGAGTGCAATAGGAAGAACTCGTTCAAGGGAAGAGATGTAATGAGAAGGAACAGGGAGAAGTAATGACATGGGAAGAAAGAAAGAGGAACTAATGAAAGGGCAAAATGGGAAATGGTAGGGGAAAGGGCAAGAGAATTACTGTAGAGGTGAAAGCTGGGAAGAAATAGTCTTTAGTCTTTAGAAGCATCTGGAAAGTCTGGCAACACTAGCGAAGTCCTCTTCTCAAGCCCCAGAGCCTACTGCAAAAACAGACCCTGCTGACCTCCTCTTTCAAACCCTTTTAAAGTTCTAAACACTATAAAATCTACCCTAGTGTTTCAAATAAACTCAGTGACTGCTTGCAGTGCGTGAATCCTTGATCAGTCTTTTGGCTCTGCATAATCAACTTTCCACAGTACACTGAGACTCTGGCAGTGCTTCTCAGTGGCCAGTGCCAGCAGCAACCTGAGTTTCAACCATTTTAAATTTGGAAGGATTTAAATCTAAATTCAGTCACTGGTTTGGTCTAAAGAGACATTCTATGCTTTAAATTTATTTTTTAATAAAATCACTCAACAAGTCTAGCAGTTGTTCCTAAACCAGTTGATTTTCTGTTAATTTTGCTTTTCAGCTTTCAAGCTTTGTATTCAAACTACTCTCCCATTTTTTTAGCCATTTGCCCCAACAGGATCAAACAGGGCATTTTTGTGTAATGAACTCCTTTCTCCATGACCACAGCTTTCACTCTGGACAGCAAAAACGTTGCAAATTGGGCTTTATTTATTTATTGTATTTGTTATATAACACCCATCCCCATGTATCTGGCTGCCCTACAAAAGTTAAAGGCAAGAATAAATAAAATAAGGTCATACCCAGTGGCCAGAGAGAAGCAGCTGTTCTGCCAAGAGAAGAGCCAAGAAAAAACAACTCTGAGAAAAAGAGCTGTTGAGAAAATCAAGATAAAATGATCAAAGATGCACCGTCCAGAAAGGTCAGCAGAGTTTATTATTGAAGCTTTCACATGCCCAGTCTGCTTAATTGCCTTTTATAAGCATTTTACAGTCAGCCCTGGAGGCTAAAGCAGGTGGAGATGGTGTGCAAACCTACCAATGGAACCAAAAAATGCTCAGAAGCTGTCCCAAAGTCACAGCAGTGTGGAAAAAAAAAAGGAGTGATGACAGTCAACTGTAACAGCTTAACAAAGATGAGGACACGTTACATTTATTTGATAGAGTCACCCTCATAAACAGTTATGTAAAAGTTACTGTGTTTGCATAGCAGAAACCAATCAAAAGGAAATTAAATTATCTTTATTACTAAAAATGAAAGACAATATCACAAGTACTGAAAAAAAGTACTTTTTTCTGTAGTACAACAAAGACATCAAAATTACAAAGACTGAAAAAAAAAATTAGCACTCCATTTATCTCCAACCCTGAGTCTCTTACAGAGATATTAGTAAACTGCACTTGAAATATGTCTCTCCACAAAACAGTAGAGGAGTGTTCTCTATTCTATATTTTTAACATAGCAGAATACTGAAAACAGATACATTTTTGAACCCCAGCAGTACAGCCATATGATCTTAAATTCCTGCACAGTACAAATGCAAGCCAGATCTCCCCAGCTTTTTACTGAGTGTGACTATATGAAGATGTTGAGCCATGCCTGGAAGACCTACAGACAGGATCAGTTTACATTTGAGCCAAACTTTGTCATTTGTACCGCTGGGCAGGCAATGAGATTGTTCTGCTCTTTTGCTGTTGCTTTTTCCACATGTTCTCTGCTGAGCTGGCATGCTCTACTAGAGATACCTGCTTGTACTGGAATCTATTTTAGGGCACACATGGGCTGTGTGTCCTTTCTGGCTGCAGCTGTGGGTCCTTTCTGGCTGCAGCTGTGCCAGCTCACACTGCTACAACTCCTATTCATCCTTGGCTACTCACTGGTTCACCCCTTGCAGTGTTTGCCACCCTTTATCTCCTGCCAGCAGAGCTTTCCTGTAAGGACCTCCTAAAACATTTCAGGCAAATTGAGTTACATTTACAGGATTCAGTGGGAAACTTACACGTTTGTCTAGTTCAAATAACAAATCCTAACAATTGAAAGCATATGTCCAGTCTAATTTATAGTAATTGAGGTTGATAAAGTAAAGAGGCCATAAATAATACCTGATGCTGTAAGAACCTTATATCTGATCTTTTTTCCTTTTATCACCAAAATCCTAAACACAATTAAAACTCCCTCTATCATGATAACTGTGGTTTGAAAAACCTGCCTCTTAAAATTGCAATAAATAACCAGACATATCTTTATCTTCCACCAAATCCCTCCGTGAGGCCTCCACCTCCTGGCAAATTTCCAGCTATAAAGATTTTGTGGCTATTTCCAATCCCTGTATTCATTCTAAAGGTACTTCCTTCCCAATCTCCAGATTCAGAAGAAAAGATGGAGAGTGCATTCCATACAAACGCTACAGCAGAGCCAATTCCCCAACAAATTGATTTGCTTGGTACAACATACTTTATCCTGTGTCTTCAGACAGAAAGCCCTTCAGGGCACAGTCTGTCTCTTTTCTGTGGTTAAAAGACACAAAAGGCCCAACCCGCCCTGGGGACCTGGGTGCAATCTGGATTCTAAGAGATGCTTTATCTGCTTTCATTATCAGGCCATCCCAACAAGATATCATCAGGCTGGGCTGTCTGCTGAGGCTCTTCAACAGTTGTCATCAGACACTAAATCCATATAAAAATGAAGGTACATTTCTTCTATTTCTTTTAAAAGGACTCCTTGTCCTTAGTCTCCCAGTATGTCAGTCTCAGCACAATGAATCCGTGGCTGAATCTGGGCACAATTTACAACACACAGGACCCTGTAGTTGTTTGCAGCCCAATATAACCTGGCCTGATAGTCAGAAACCAAACCTCCTGATATACACATCCAAACGTGGGTTTTTGAGCACGCAGAATTTGCAGATGCCACAGTCATGGCGATAAGTACCTGGAACACAAACCCCCGTGAGCATTCTGACTCCGCTGCCCATACGGAGTTACGAAATCTCCATGCAAATACAGAATGTTTTCTAAACTGCTCATCACACCAGGACCAAACCAAACACGCAGAGAGACTGAATTACCTCTTGTCCATGAAGAAAATATTGCTTTTGATTGCCGGACTGAGGTTTTTGGCAGGGTACCAGGGAGCTCCCCGTGTGGCTGCCTGTATGACCCAGGAGTGTATATGGCTAGAGGGCAAACATAAGATTCCGCCAACATATCAACCTTTGTAAACACAAATATGGAATGAAAAATAAGAAGCAGCACGACTGTATCGTGCCATAAGTACGTGCTGTATTTATTATTCTAGTGCAAATTGTCTGAATAAAAAGATCTTTGTGGGGGTTCCACTGCCTTTTCCCTCAAAAATTAGGCATTTCTAAACACACAACTGATGGGAATATTTTTTCTTAACTTGAAAAAAGATCCTACGAGGAGAAATCTAGTTTAAAAATGTCTATTTTTTTTCTTACTGCCTTTTCAGTTTTTATTTTCTCGTTATGGTGCATCTCAAATTATTGTTAGTTATTAAAGTGTATCTAAACTGTACCCCTGTAATGCAGTGCTCAAGAAAAACAGCTCTTCCTGACCCCTCAGTCACCAGCTCCCTGCCACTGAGCAGGCTGCATGGCAAAAGAAATTCTAATAATTTGAATTGTCTATTTTCACTGTTATAATGTAATTAGAACTTCAAATTGAAACAGATCTGAGGAAGATAGATGTTTTTCAAGAGTTATTTTGTCCTGTTTTTAAACTTTGATAGAAGATATCATAATGATGAGAAATACTGGGATAGCTGTTTCAATCCAGTTTCACTCTTTCAGCTAATGTGCACCTACATTTTATATTAAATTTCTACACAATAACCCTGGGAAGAAATTCATAGCGCTCACTGCAAGCTGAGTGAAATGTAATGTTTTTTTCTCTGAATTTGCTCAGAGGATGCACATTTTTCTGGAAACAAAACAGCAAATTTCTATACTTCATCTGAATCACAACTCTCACATTTTCATGTTTTTAGAAACTCGACTTTTTACTCTTCATTCACAAAGAATCCACAGGCACCACCAGAATGAGAGCTGTGCCAGGGGTAAGGCAGCTTCAAGATCAAAGTGCAGATTTATCAAAAAAACAGTGAAGAATAAGAAAACAAAACCACTTTAACTATGCAGAGCCATTGTACATTCATACCAAGAAGATTTCACTCATTACCACATTTGTGAACAAAAGGGAGAGGCAAGCATAAAAAGGAAAGGCAGAATAACATTAATGAGCTTGCAAAAATGCAGCTGAGAGATTTCTCCCTCAAGTTTCACATGTGTGTAATATAATCATTGATGGATTAACATGCTGGAAGTGAGAGGTTTGGAAGCTTTTCTGAACTCAGGAGGATGTCTAGTTTAAAGGTGGTGCTGTAGCTATTTCGAACAGTCTCTCCAAAAATGTTGTGGGACTATCTACAGCAAAAGTATTGCAATATTAAACTTTTCCAATAACAATTTTGTTTCACTCTTATTAGAATTTACAGTGACAAAATGCAGGAGTACCTAGAGGGAGAAGTTAATGTTTTCCTGTCTGCAAGACTCTTGTTCAAATATTATACAGAATGCTACACTGAGAGCCTCAAAATACTGCATAAAACATTTTCCAAATGCTATGATCGAGTCAACTTAAGTGAGTAAACTATAGTGGCAGTAAAACCAGAGAAATAGTATATAAATGTGGTACCAGTGCATTTATTCTTTGATGATCGCTTTTACGATTTTTCTGCTACAAATCCATCAGTTCAGAAATTTTTTCCTTGCGTAATCGCTGACTGGTTTTGTGGTTTACACAGAGCTCCTGTGATTCAAAAATGAGTGCAAGTACTGACTTTCACATGCTTGAGTATAGAAAAAAAGTCAGGGAATTATCGTACATATATTGTTAGCAAAGGAAAAAGCAATGTTAGTAAGGGCAAGGCTCTTTTTTGATTGTTTGTTTTGGAACAAATTCAGGAATAGAAGGATATTATTAGTATTGCAGTGTTGGCAGGACATAACCTCCGCAGGTCTGGCTGCTCTCATTAATTCCAAGTAAAACTGTGTCTGCTTTCTCTGCCCTGTGGTAGAACTAACATTCCTGTCCAGAGAGTGAAAGACTTCAAAGACCTTAGCATGAGAAGAATAGTTTTAAGATTAACACATATAGGTTCCTTGAGTATTGAAGTCAGGATTTAGAATCACAACATTGCGCTCACTCTGTGTCAGCATCCAGATGTCACTGATGTTTCATTCAGGAACATTTTGATCTGTTGATAGTGGAAAGAAGGGGCAAGTAAACAAGCAGAGCCATCCTTTGCTTCTCTGGAAATATTTGTATATCCTATGCCAGTTAAGTTGTGGTGCTGGTTGAGACCAGCAAAGACCAGAGCTCTTCCAAAGGGTCATCTTCTCTCAGCTATGACCACATTTCTACCACCACCTGCACCTTCCTGTCTTTTATTGTCATCTGTCTCTGATGCTTGCTGGATCCTTTTGTGATTTGGTCCAAGTTACAAAGCAACGAGGAGTTTTGAAATAGGAAAGTGCCTAAACAATCTATAGATGACTTTGCAGCCCAGGTTGTATTCCAGTAATCTCACTGGTTGGTCAAGGATTCATTCAAAAGCCACATATAGCTCTTAAAACAAAATTGCCTATTTTGCAGGCTCATAAAAGGCAAATACAGATTTCAGGAAAATTCTCTCTTCTGCGGACTTTTCCTGGCAAGTAATATGATCAAATGGCCATCTACAGAACATTGATGAGGGTAAAAGTCTTTTTGAAAGATCTTTTCTTAAGAAATGCCCAAAGCAATCAGTGGATACCTTAATGTTTTTTCAGATTGAAGAATATCTTGTGAACAAGGCTGAAATCCTCTGCTTAGCAGAATTTTCACAGGATCCTTCACAGTGATAGCTTCTCAAAACATCTAGCTTTCAACACAGTCAAAGATGCAGACTCATACTAATGCCAAGTAAAATCATAAACTTTTATCTACAAGTGATCTTAAAATTAGAGTGTAGAAATATGTTGATTAATCTCTACTAGAAGGACGGACAATTTCTGCTACTTTTTGTGATGATTAAAAATTTCCTCAGAACCTTCTAACTCAGAGTTAATTTGGCATCTGGTGGAATCCATAATTAAATACTTTAAAATAACTGAAAGATTATGTTTATTTTGCTATAAAAAAGAAAAAGAAAAGAAAAGAAAAGAAAAGGAAAAGAAAAGAAAAGAAAAGAAAAGAAAAGAAAAGAAAAGAGGCAGAAATTATCTTGCTGCTTGAAGATTGCTGTTTATTCTGGGTGCTAAGACCTTATCTAGAAGTGATGTATGAGTATCCTATTATATTGTACTCTGTTAAAAGTACTGGAATGAAGAGAGTAGTTCTGAGGTGGTGAGACTGAGGGGGGGTATTACCATGACCTGATGCCCTGCTGCAGGAACTGAATACATTCCTTCTCCAGGCCCTTACATGAAGCCCTTGGAAAATGAATAGGACTATAAGTTGCTCCAACAGTGCTTAGGAACCCAGAGCTGAAACCTGACTCTGAAAAGCAGTTTAGCAGTAAATTTTTCTTAAAAAGTAAAAATTCAAGAGGACAAAAGTTTCTTGTGCTCCTCCTGAGACAACCTTTTTACCGTAATCTACATAATCACAATAACAAAAGAGAATAATTTAAGGGCTTCAACGGAGAGATAATTCATGGAAAGAGATCTGATAGGTTCTTTTACGTGTACCAGTGTGGCTTCAGAGGAAAAAGCTCAGAAAACAGTCTGGCACAGCAGAAAAAAAATCTGAGTTTATTTTTACGTTTCAAACTTGTATGGAAATTTGCAAGCTTAGTATGTGTTTACATGGAGAAACTTGGGGAAACCAATATTTGGGATGGGAAGAGGGCCTGTGAGAATTAAATTGCATCAACTACAAGGGTCTAGTAGGAAAAGACTGCATCTGAGGTAAAAAAAAGCACCTCAAAAAGCTGTTAAAAGTAAGTAGAAATGGTCTAATGAAAGGAGTCATCAGCAGAGAGCTAATGAAGCAGAATGAAGAGTGTTGAAATATTCTATATGAATACTATGTCTAAAATGTTCTTATATAAGAAACCAAATGAAAGCAAAACTACAGATGATGGAAATTGCGTACCTAGATGGCATCCATCTTGGATTACTGGGCAAAATGGATTTCCAGGATTGTCTAAATATTCTTATTTAATACATTTTCTGCTAATACATTCATCTGAAACACAAACAATGTGACTCATGACCCCTGCACTATGTTGTCATTTTTGAGGCTTTGAGGGGCTTTTAATAAATATCTGCTAAATATTTTTAGTGTGAAAGAAAAAAAGTTCTGTCAGAGGCAGAGAGTTGCACTTTCTGGATCACTGGCCCACATTTTACAGAGCAGGGACTTGTCTATGGAAGATAGGACTCACAGTTAGAGAGGGTTCCTGGAGTTTCTGGTAAGGAAAATGAAATATATTAAGGTTCCTGCTACATATCTATTTAAAGTATAATTCTGTAGTATGTTGTACAATTCACAGCAGTGAAATTAGGGGGAAGTGAAATTAGTAGCATTTTACACTTATTTTGAATTACATTAAGAAAGCCCTTTGGTATCAGGAAAGAAAGCAATGAAGTTCCTCACACATCTCTGACAAAATAGGGGAAAAAGAAAACTAAAGATTTTAATCTGAGACAAAACATATTTTATTTTCCTGGTATTTGCATAGGTCCATCAAAATAAAATGTTATTCCTACAGTCAAACAAGACCTCAACTGTTTATGCTTGTTGTGCAAACAGGAGTTCTGAGTCTCATTTTTTACTGAACCACTGTAGAGTTTAATAGCTTGTGATTTTAAAAAGTTCTCATAACTTGTTTTAAACTGTTTGAATACAGCATGACAAAAGCAACTGAATGTGATCATCTCATTTCACTCATCTCTCATTTTATTCTCCTATTTTGTGCCATTGAATCACTGGAACTCACACTGTAATAATTTATCAGGAACCTGATCAAAGAATTAAATGCTCTCATATTCCAGGGGCTGGAGGAAGTCAGGAAAAACAAATAGTTTATAAGAAGTATTCAGATCTCAGAAAAAATACTGGTTTAGTTACTTTTCGCAATGTGCCCTCTTCTCATAGGTGATGTGATTTTAACATTTAGCCTAAACCTAAATCAGTGGGTGATTCTACAAAGAAATTTATAATGATTTTACAGAATTAATGAATCATCAGGAAAATAATATCAAAGCACAGCTGACTGGGCTCCTATTCAGCACTTCTGAATCACTGCTCATTGAGCAAAGCAATCACTGGACAATGGGGGTTTTGCCTGAGCAAAATGTGAGTCAGGGGACCTGGGCTCACATTGTCTTCACTGGGAGTTTTGCCTGCATATGGAGTGAGCTGAGACTTCTGGTGAATGGGAGCCATTCACGGAGTGGCTGAGCAAAGCACCCAATACATCACCATTCTGAAGTTAACACTAGGTGGTAGACATAACTGGAAGAAATACAGACATTTTTGGAGCCATGTGAAAAGCTTGTATAAAGCAGCATTTCAAACGCATTGTCTCTTATTTCCCCTTATTTTGGCCTAAATGTTTTTGTTTTGAAAGGTATCTGGCTGTTCGCTCCGACATTCCCTTTGGTTTAACAAATTAATTAAAATAGTTTCCTTTTTGCATGCAGTATGTAGGCGGAAGAGACACCCCTGTTTGGAAGGGAAGAATTGACATCCTTGCAGTTTAAAAAAGGAAATCTGTTCCACTGTCCATAGCCCCTATCATTGTTTAGTTGGAGGAGGGAGAGGTTTCTCACTAGCCAGTTTTCAGCATGCAGCTGTGTGAGTGCATATCCACTGTCTGTAGAGACATCCCAGGCTACACGTTCATGGCAAACTCTTCCATGAAACCATGTCAGTATGAGTGAGACCTTCAATCCCACTTCCCAAACCACTGAGAGCTGGTATAAGAAAAACACAAGTGAAAACTAAAGGTGAAAAAGAAGATAGAGTGAACTAAAAAAAGAGAACAAGATGGCAGCACAAAAAAAGGGAGAAAATAACACGAGAGAACCGGCAGAAAAGCAGTATTACAGACTGCACAAAGAAAGCTCATAAAATAAGGAATGGTTTGGAATAGGCCTCTAAGAATTAAATAGGGCCAAAGTCTAACTTTCCCTCAAAACTTGGGTTCATTGATTCAAATGAAAACAAGACCTGTCCTGAGCCTTTTTTTCTCTAACTCAAAAGAAACTAGTGGTGGGCTAAAGAGTAAAAGTGGAGATAGAGTTAATGGAAGTAAAGGGAGAAGGAGACCAGTGAACCTGCAAAAGCATGGGGAGTAGTTGCTTCAGCAAGGAAAAGAGGGAAAGGGGAGACAAGGATTATTAATATGTCTTGGGGTAGAAGTTCAGAATGGAGCAGAATGAGTGGAGTAAGTGACAGTATGAAAACAAATGTGGTATGTAATGTGTAGTGAATCTGTAAAATGAGGGATAGAATGCTATATTATGGGAGAGATATTTGATTTACATCTTCCTTTTAACAACTTTTGGTCTGAATGAGAAGACTACTGTTTGTTTTCTTTCTATAGACGCATTTATAATTTATGTCAGAAAAGCTTTCATTGTATGCCACACAAATCTAAATAAAAACAATGTACAGTGTATCAATCCTTCGTCTTGTTAGAGAAAGACAGCATTAAAATGTGGGCTTAATGTATCTTTTTTCGTGATTGTAATTAATTTTTCATTACAATGATCTGGATTTCTTTTGTACAGCAATGATATCCATATCCTCTCAGAAGCTGAGTGAAGAAATGAGCGCTGACAGAGCAAATTGATGTAACATATCACACCAGTGATATGCCATCTTTCCTTTGAAACATGCTTGTTCACACCATCCAATCCTTAATTTTTCTATATGTATGATGACAGGCATTTAATCACATTTCAAGAAGAACAATGAGTAATAAATATTAAAGGACAATTCCTGTTTTAAGCAAATCGCTGTTTAGCAATGAGTTCTGTGAACTCTGGATCCCAACAGAGAATGGAATTTCAGAATGAAAAACACAGCAAGAAAATAAATGCTGACCACCACACAGCCTGAATGTCTGGATTCCAGGGATACTATGAAACAGATATTTTGAGATCTTCCATGGTATATAAAACAGAGATCCTCCAAAAGAACCTAATGACTTTAAATCATCCTAGCCTATGTGAACTAAAGACATAGAAGCAAAACAGACTTTCTGCCACTCTGTTTTGCAAACCTGATGCTGCTTTTTCCTTTGCTGAAAATTTGCATGTTTTCTCAGAGCTTGTTTCTTTCTCACAATAAACAATGCAAAGCCTTCCTGCCAAAAAAATGTCCAAATGCTAAACAGTTGCTATTATGGTCATTATTATAGCAGCAACTTTGGGCTGCGTGCTTTTAAATTATAATTATTTTTACAAAAGATTTTTGTGTGTCTTGATTGCAGTAATTACGATTCCATAGTAGTAAATGTCTATTTAAAAAGTCACGTTAGCTTACTGCTCCAGATAAATTAGTTTCCTCAAATGAACTTCGTACAAATGAGTGGTTTTCTATATTTATCTTACTCGCTATGCTGACAACAAAGTAGGATGTATTAAATGGCTGACAAATCATTGTTTCATTATAAATATAACTATGGACAAAGATGTCAAATGAAAAGCAATGTTTTATATGAAAAGTGCTTCATTCAGATAATACCATATTCTAATTCAACAATGTCCATTCCTCTTTAGTCTTGTTTCTCACCTATCTGCCTTTGCTTTTTAAGGAGGTCGTGTCAAGAAAAAAAAAGAAAGCAGTGGAAAAGGAAAAAATAATCTGAGGCCAATCTGTTCTACAGGCTAGCACGTGTGCTAGTGATAAACCTGTACCTTGTTTAAAGAATATCTAACATCACAAGATCCAAGAAATGGGCTTCTTCAACAACAAGTCTGGGAATTAAGACAGAAAACAGCTCAGCCAGTGGGACACTCACAAATGGCGTTCTTATCCCAAATCAGGACCCATGTGGGATCACTGCTCTGTTGCTACTGTGACAGGCAGGGATTGGAGGCCACGATTTAAAGTACCCATGGCAGTGTGTGCTCTCTGCCGGAGCTTCTCCAGGGCACTCTCAATAGCTCTGTCGATTCACGAGCTACAGAAGTTTAGCAGCTGATTAGAGAAAAAGTTTAAAAAAAAAAAAAATCAGGAAGAGGAAACCAAGAGGGACCTGAGCGACAGGGAGTAGCAAATTTCTGGCTCCAATGCTGTGCTGTTTTGTAACCAGCCACAATGCTGTATTAACTTTTCAAATGAACCTGTCTCTCCCTCGACACCCCTTTAAGTGGTTGCCACTGGCTGTGGGAAAGCCAGTGAAGCCCTAGTGTACAGCCGTTTGCATCTGAAATGCTATCGGCTACCAACGAGATCCCACTAGATTTCTCACAATGACACAGTCCCATCCCATCCCCAGTCCTTCCTAGACAACCTTGCCTATTCTTCGGTGAGAATCGCCCCATTGTACATACAGACATTCACATCCCTGATAAGACAGTTAGGGGAAAAGTTCATGAGCCACATCCTCCGCTGGTATAACTTCATTTCCCTTCCCCCTCCTCCCAAGAGTGAGTGCTGATCTGACTCCCTGTGTTGAAAGGAAACAAGGTTGTCTATTCAGCTGCAGTCAGACATACAGTGTGTGTTAAGGCCCAGACAGCCCATGATGCTGAGTGGAGATACTAAAGGTTCATGTTTCTCTGCTGGGAATTTTCACAGAGCTGAAAAGGAATGCCGCCTTTTTTGTGTGTAACTTCCGACTGACTACTGACAGAGCTCAAAAGCGTAAAATCACATTTATTCTCACTGCACAAGACCTCGAAATGCAGGAATAAAAATGATCAAGAGGATTTGTTGGCTGGCTTGAGTGAGCAATGTTAGGACTGTAATCGGACACTAAATAGAAACAGAAACAGATCACTGAAAAATCCAAGTCCTGCTGGTTAGATTGGCCTGTACTACAAGTCATTCATCCTAATCTTAGGCAAAAAACTTTGCTTTTGAAATGTTCTTTTGATGGAACAGTAGCATTTTTTTAAAAATAATTTAATCCTTACCATCAACAGAACACTTTAACTCTGTTTTTTTGGGGTTTTTTTGGTAAATTAACTTGACCAATGGTTTACAACATATCAAAGATAAATTGAAACTCAGTGTAACCAGTAGAGGAAGTTTCCTCTAAAAGTGACCAAGACATGCTTGATTCATTTAATGGAGTGGTCTTTGAAGGTGTGAACTTGATTCCTTTAGGAGAAACAAAACCAGTTCATACAGTCTAAGCACTAAAAGGTGTTTGCGGCGTAACAGTTCTGTTTAACTAACAAAATGAGGTTAGAAGCAATTCAGTGTAACACTCCTAATGTGCAGATTCTGCAAACATAGTACTCAAAACCAGCTATGGATCTGCAGATCTTTTCCAGCAGCTCTTCATACTTGCTAACTGAACACAACCTGTCTTTTGTTATGATTGTAGTGCACATGCAAGTATATAAATCACAGCACAATATCTTCAATAAAGCAATGTAATAAGTTCATCTACATCAAATCTTAATAGAAAATACAGACATTTTTTCACATTTGGCTGAGCAAAACCAAATTCCCCTCTGATATTTGAAAAGAAACAAACTCTAAACCTCAATTTCTCCTACTCATCTTAGCATGCTCAAAAGAGCAAGAGCCAACCAAGCATCTCAGAAAGAAAACCATGCTGTAGTCCTGTGCAAATATTCAGGAGCCTAAGGTTTAGCTCTGCCAAATACTTGCTAACTTGTGTGGATTAAATTTGACCTCTTAGAGACTCAGCTTCTTCACTGATACAAGAGTGTATAGAGGTAATATGCAGTTCTAAGATAGATTAGAGCTTGCAAGGGAGTAATATATTTTCTTATTTTGTCCAACTTAATTGAAGTCTGGGACATACTGACATGCCATTTACCATGAATAAACGTATTCTTTCACAAGAATTTTACTCCAATTTTACCATTGCGTTACCAACAGTATTTCACTGAGCTTCTAAATCTCTAACACTTCAGTAATTCAGTCAGTATTAATTTATAGTGCCAACTTACTAATGTGAAACCTGTGTTACTCTGAATGTTAAAGTTTATTTCAGCTGGGATCCACGCAGTCTTATACCACGTTTATTGCTATCTGTGAAATTAAAGGATTGTACAATTTGTTGCTTCATTTCCACTTTTTGCATTTGCTACAATGGGCTTCCCTGGGTTTTTGTTTGATAGCTCTTGTCAGCTGAAAATAACAATACTTTGTGTTGGAACAGCAGCTTCCTCTCTAATACCTTTACTTATTTCACAAAGGCACTCAGATACTGTGCAAAGTACATCTACTGACTGACTTTGTCAGCCACAACCAAAGAGGACTTGGGTTTGCCACAACACATGATTTCAGCTGGCTGAGTCCACACTGCTCGGGAGGATGAAGCTCAAGTCATAGCCAGTCCTTGCCCTACACTTGCACTTCGCTGCTTTGCAGGCCACCTTGGGCATTGTCAAAGAAGGGCTGAAACTGGAACCCAAAGCACAGATTAGGGTGCTGAGCTAGTATGTCAACACAGACAGACTCATCCAGGCCTTAGGTCATTCCTTGTCAATTTTTATGGAAAAAAATACCACCCTGAAGCATGTAGAGATTATTTCATCTATGTAAAACCGGTGGTTGCACTGACGGCTGGCACTCTGTATTACTCTACAAAACACAACAATATTTTGGTATATTTTTTGCCTTGGCTGATCCAGTCTGAAGTCTAAAACATGTCTAACTTCCAAACTGCTCTTTTTAGAAACTAACACTGCTGAAAATGCTAAAGACAGAAGACCATAGCCAATAACATTTTAAATTTGTCCTAGTACTAAATACTACATACTAAACCTGTTAAATCTATTATATCTACAAAGGGAAATTCCAGTGCATTTTAATTACGTCATGTCTTGCAGTGTGACACCATGATTTGAACTTATTTGACCTTTTTTGCTATCCAGGGGTATCTAAAATACATGAGGTTTTATAATAGAAAGGATAATACTTTTGAAATTTGAAATCACTAAACTAAATGAATGTCAGAAGACAAAGGAAAGACAAAAAAACACAGAAAATTTTGACCATATTGCCATAAAAGCTCTTAATATTTTGTTTTTCTAGGAGCTGTGTAATAATATCTGTTGTTCTCTGAGAAATAATAAAAGTATCACTGCTGAAGTTAAGCTGAGCTGTCCGACGGATTATTGTTTATTTTCACTTTGTCTCAATGAATAGCTAATTCTCTCACAGGATTATCCTCATTTCTCATAGACTCCAGTATTAATGATAGCATTAAATGATGACATATTTTTGGATCACCTCACTTGGGGCTTTACCCTGTCCCATTAAGTCAAGTGGATCATTACTATTCATATGAGCAGAGGGCAGAACTATCTGAGAGGTTGTGCAGAAAGCAAGCTGTACTCAAAAAGAACAATCAAAAGAGCAGATTGCTAGGGGCCAAAGGTTAGTTAAAAGGTCAGTCCCCATCTTTAAAAACTGCACCACAAAAAATGAAACTGAGATAGGTGTTTAAGATGCCAGGTGCAAGAAAATGCAGCATGTGTATCTGTCTTTGCAACAGAAGTTGTCAATGTTTTTTCTTCATTTTTAAAGACAACTGGTAAGTTAATTTAGATGTTCTCTTTCTTAAATTAGATACCAAAGATCAAGATTCCATAGTGCACAGATCAATCTCAAACCTACATTNATTATACATCATTATTTGATTCACATTCAGATTGGAAAACACTTTAGCAAAACCATTAATCTGACTCTGTGGAAGTAAATCTGCTCTTAATTTTATTTGTACCTAACCATTCTTAGTGTGCCTAGTACATACCTCTTTTTCCTGCATACTTAAAATGACTTCCCAGGAAAAGAATTTAAATGTCAACATCATCTATAAACAAATCTTTATAGATGAATATATATAGATGAATTATATATTTAGGATAAGTTTATATACATTTTGATTTACAATATTTGTCTTATAAGGAAATACTTTAAATCCAATGGAAGATGCACTGAAATATAATTATGAAATATTTTAATCTGACTTTACCAATGTTTAAAATGAAAACGTTCTTCTAAAAAAGGAAAGTTCTTTGGGAATTCCCCTGACTCCCATCAGCAAATACCTTTTCAACAATGCGTACTTTGAAATGCTAGAAAAGCTGAAAGCCACTTATTTCTCAAAAGTGGATATTTGATACTTTTCCCTTCATTCGTTCATTCTGTGCTACTGAAACAGGCTGAATGGGGCTTGCTATCAGTGAGTTTAAATTGCCAAACAAGAAGCAAGTCTTACCATGTATTTTGAATATCTACAAGAAACATACAAAGAATTATAACTGATCATGTTTTTCTCTTTCCTTGATAATGCTCCAGTTGCTTCTGAAAGATAGGTCTTGTTCCCCACCCTGGGAAGAGGAGATCTGGAATAGCTGTCTTTAAGAGTTAGAAAATATGTGATAGCTTCACACCGTGCCTGTTTTTAGAACCAAGTAGCATGCTCAGATACTTTATCACTTATTTTTAAAAGCACAGGGACAGTGTTATATAATTATGTTTAGGCTTTTCAGATGTCCCGTCTGGAATGTCTAATGAAGAAGCGCTCCAGCCTCCCCTGCCCTGTGTGTGTGCGATCCTTCAATTCTTCCCGGATCCTGATTTTGCATTTCTAACGAAGCTGAACTGACAAAGCGTGAAAGTGGTCTAAAGGAAAAAACAAAGAAAGTGACCCTGCTTTCACTGTGCCAAGACTAATCAATATTCCAGAAGCCCCGCTCTCCCCTCTTTGCTGATGTGTGGTTTGGGGTGGG
>VZRQ01009367.1:112959-243051 GCA_013397975.1 Machaerirhynchus nigripectus | reverse complement strand
TTTTTTTTTTTTTTTTTTTTTTTTTCACAAAATGCTTACATGAATCGGTCGGGGGGAAAAAATCCTGCTTCCACACAGCAGTCTTGTCCACACTAGAACACTTACTAATTTAAATATTTAGCTCGGTCTCAGAATGTTTCCACTCCCTAAAGCAGCAAAGTTTACGGTGTTCTGTTAAAATTCAGGGAGGATATTGCACTAAAGTGCCAGTCTCGAAATATATAGTAAAAGCAGTGATCAAAATCCACCAAAATGTACTTGTTACAACATGCCATTTTGTTTAAAACACGCTGGCTGAAACCCCTGTGTATTTATATTTTAGGTCCTTTCTAAAAAAAAAAAAAAAAGGTGTTTTGGCACTAAATTCATTAAAAATGAGATGTTAGAGTTGAGCTGTCTATAAACAGAGACAGACTTCAGCAGAAACACCTAACTTTATCCATTTATTCATTTCTAATTTCTTTAAAAAAACATGCCAGTGTATATTAACTAAGACTTCAGAAAATGGGATTCTCAGTCTGGAAAATACCTTTGAGGAGGCTCCATTATTAAACAAACTCATGCCCAGCAGTCATAAAAAAAACTGCAAAAAACCCCAAAAAACAAACAAACCACCATATAAAATAAAAAAGAATACCTTAATAAAAAAAACTTTTAATATTAAAACAGTTTAAGGTTGATTCAGTGTGTGATTTCTTAAAATCAGACATGGGGTGATTCTTGTCCTGCACAGGGCCAGGATTTGGGCTCAATGATCCTGATGTGTCCCTTCCAACTTAGTATATTCTATGATTCTATGATATAAGCTCATAATTGCAATCGGGACAAGCTGAACATTACTCTGCAAAGTTGGTATTACAGTCTGAAGCAACAAGTTAAATGGGATATTACTTCTGATGTTTTACAGATGTGCTTGGAGTAGTTTATACAGCTAAAATATGAATGTTATCTACATAAAGCTGTCAAAGGCATATCTTCTAAATAGTGGTTGAGGGATAAATAAACTATTGCTGCTGCCTTTTTCCATGTGAAAAGAAGGAATTGAGCCAATGCAATCAATCATTTAAAACAATCTGAAATGTAGAACAAGTTAAATGTACCAGTTTGACCAAAATATTTCTCTTCATTGGTTAATGTGAAGGTGAGCTAGATTTTTTTTCAAATAATAATGGCCTGATAAAAAGAACAAAATCAAGCCTGACAGATAGTTTTTAAATGTTATAATGACTTAAGCTGCTATGATTTGTACTGATTTTACATGTGCCTATCAAGAGCAAATAATAAAAAAAGTTACTCCTGGGTTTTACAGCATAATAGTTCAGGTTAATCTCTGAAGACACAGGACACTTACCTGATCAGTCCATATAATCCTCCTTTCAAAGTCAAGGACGCTTTGCATCAAAAACTGCTTAGATATTATGAACAATACAAGTTTTACTGAAACAGGAAGAATATTTGATTCTATGTAAATATATAGCTAATCATTCCTCTAAAATCTTACTGCAATGTTTGATATTTCTTGTCTTCCAGGTTTCTCCAGTGCCTCCCACTGAAAAGAGTCCTCCACTTTTCTGAAGGGATACTGACAACAGTTAATTATAAAAGAAAGCTTTCAGCAAGATAAATGACTAAAGGTAACGGAGAAGATCCAAAACCTGGAAGTAGGATGGAACGAATTCAACAAGGAGTGCGGAAACGTACACTTTTGGCAAAAAAAAAAGTGCAGAGCATAACAAAGGACGATGTTAAAAGTTATTTAATGAGGAATGCCTTTGTGCTCTTCACCGTTGTTGCTGTGATCCTTGGTGAGTAATTTGTTCAATAGGAATATTCTGTTCTCCAGTGCATTTGACAATGACGATGTGACTGGTTGATTTGCATTACAAATGAGTTCCCAAATTCTTCTGAACTGATAAGAATGTTCTGACTTAGAGAGTTTTGGCTTTGACAGCTCCATGAATTTAAGGAAGAGCCATTAAATAATTCTAGTTATTCCTAAGGAAAATTTTGGTGGAAAAAACCAACCAGAACAGCTGTTTTATTAATTCTTCTCTTAAAGATCCAGATACAATAACTGAATTGAGTGTTTTCAATGGTATCTTTTCCTACCAAAGCCAGTTGCAGCAAAATGCTTAGGAAGTAACTTCTATTTACCTAAAGTATCAAAACCTGAACACCTTGCAATGATGAATGGAAATTCTCAATGAATGAAATCAAGAGATATTTCTAAGCAAAGGCATATAATAAATAGAGCCTTGATCTTTTCAGTTTTCCCTTGATAAATGCAAACCCAAGTTTGTTCTACCTCAGCCACTCACAATCTTACACATGCATCTTTCAGATGCAATTTGGGCAACAATGGCAATGTTACTTATTCAAAGGACTGAAAGATAGCACCTGATTAAATGCCTTTTAAGAGTATATGGAGAGGAATCCAGTACATCAAACAGCCTTTGAATTTGGAAGGCACCAAAATGTAAATTCAAAATATTGCTACATACTTTGAATTAGCATTAGAAAGAGAATCTGCTGAGAAAAACATGCAATTTTAAACTAATTTTCCTTTAAATGATTACGTGATCACTTATGATAATTTTTCTTTAACTAGAGATTTTCAAAGTTGCACCATGTTTCATAAAATAACTACTCTTTATAGAGTGAGCAAGAACTTTATGGCTTTACTGTATGTCTTTCACTTTTCTCAATAGTTTAAAATATAAAATTGTGAATCTGCTCATGATGATGAAAAACCATATGTAAGCCCCTAAAGACAATGGTATCTATCCTTTGCCTATGTAGGCCCTAATGTCCTTCATAATGCTGTTCTGTATAGATCTGCTTGCTGTGTTTCTACAGCTCTTCAGGAATTCAAATTTTAGGGTTTTATCATTATTGTTGCTTGATACCACATTAGCAGTGTTATTTTAAATTAATTTCAGGTTTGATGGTCTTTTTCTGGCAGACATTTATATTAATTTGCCTACTGGTAAAATAAAGTACTTTGTTGATAAAGCAGTAATGGCAGTTTCTGATAGTAAGTGTTTTTAATTCCTAATTAAGAATTTTCTCAGTGTAAAACCCCATTATATTAGGGGTTAAAACCCCAATATCAGGGGTTAAAAAAATCAGGCGTTTTATCTAGAATGGTCATAAAAGGGAGAGCAAATTAAGGAATTTCTGAAACACTGTCCAGCCTCAAAGAACTAAATTCTTTGATTGTTACTTTTCTATACAGCATGTGACAAGTTTTTCTTTTATTGCAATTTTTTCTCTGTCATCTACCTCCAGTGTGACTCCCACAAACTTGTCAATGTGGGAAATGAAATGGAGACTGCGCAAGTGTTTTTGCTGTTATTGCTGGTTCCAATTAACTTTAGATAACTGCTGACACTCTGCCCACTTCTCCACTACCACCTACAGCAATGGCAGAGGATCAATAGGTACTGGAACACAAGCTGGAGAACTGATGAAAATGTGCAGGCTAGGATGAGCTGGCTGCTCCAGTTCTGCTTATGAACCTGTAGGCATATCCAGTATAACGTGGAAGAAAACATCTCGTTACTACAAAAGAATGCTCAAAATTTTTCTTACATTTGTTATTTGTGGTGTAATTTTGCGGTACATATCTATGACTAGAAGAATAATTTCATGGTTAATAGCTCATAAAAAGGTAAGATTCGGGGGTTTTAGAGATTTTTGCTGTTGTGGAAATACTCAGAAGTACGGAACAGATGGCTAAAGAGTTTAAAAAACACTCACTGGTCGAACTCCATCTGTCTAGTTTGGCAAGGACTAAGTTGTTATCATCACTCAGTTGTTTGGTGATCTGTGGAAAATCAGATGGTGGGCTTGATCCCTTTCCTAGCAGACAGTAATCAATGGTGTAGAATTAACCTACCAATTAGCACTACTGGCTCTCCCACTTAAAGTGCTTGGATGTGAGTCTAGGTGGGAACCAAACTGTATCAGGTCAGGGTTGAATCATTTACAAGAAATAATGCTTAGTGCTCTGTAATCTGACAGTTTTTAGAGCTGTCAGTCCAGAAGTTTTCATAGAGACCAAACTCAAGACAAGGAAGATTTTATTTAGAGAGAGCAACATTTCTTCAGAGACATTTCTTTCACACCTCTTTTATCAAGGGATAGACATGAAAAAGCCTTTTTTGATAGAGCATTTCCTATCTCTTTGATAAGGAGGATTGATTCTGGAGAGCTTAAGTGCATATGATCTTATCTTAGTTCCAGAACTGTAGTTTATAATGGGGACTTGGGCTTGTGTCTGTGGAAACTTGCGCTTTGTTATGAAGTGGGTAACTACAACGCACAGTTCTTTCTGATGTATGCAGATATTTTGCAAACAGAGCAAGGTTTTTCTGGCATTCACATGACAAGATGAAATATAGCCATTTACACTAACTTCTGTTGTTACTCTGATTCTAAACTGAATTCTAAACTAAATTCACTAGCTGCTACAATACCAAGCCAATGACTCATTAAAAACCTATTGATGAATTTTCAAGAAGCTGTAATTCGTGTTGAGAAATACTTAGAACTATTCTCTGTTTCCTAAAAAATGCATGTAATGTCCTTAAGACTGCACCTTCTGCATAGGCAGGGTCACATTGTCACAATCGTTGTTACCATTTTTAGTGAAATTTAAACTTTTTCAAGCCCTTCGAGAAACTTTGAGAAAAGCATCGTCAATAAGTGAATTATGATGCAATTTTTCACATTCTTCTTGTACACATAAAGATATTATAAATCAGTTTTCTGAAGTCAGCCTTGTCAAGACACAATAGATGACAACAATCATGTGAGACAAATTTGTGAGGTTGACTGCTGGTAAATTGAGAATATCCCGATGATCAGGAGCAACTTAAGGTAGGGTAGGGATCACGGTGGTGCATGGAAAATCAGCAGGAAGTCTCACAAACTTTGAAGTGCTAGCCAAATTACTGGCAAAATCTCAGGCAGTGCCCTCTCTCCCACGGTACTTAGAATCACCATTCTGTCCCCAAAAATGCCTTCCTTTCAAACACACTTCCTTTATCAGCCTGTCTTCATTGTCACCTCCCGTTTTCTGAAAAATGGCGCAGGAACCCAGACTCTGACAGGATTCTAAATGTCAAAGAGTCTCCTGTGGGTTCTGAACGTGTACTGAAGGAAAGACTGAGACACAGAGCGCTGCAGAGCAGAAATTCTCAGAAACTGTCCACAGAGAAATGCTGTTTTAATTGAGGTGCTCAGTGAAATAGAGTCAGGTTTTGAAGTGAGTGCATGAAAAGCAGTTTCTGAATAGTGACTAAGCTCCAATTAGCTAGCTAAAATCCTTTTGCCAGAGGTATATATTGCAGTTGTCTGCTGGGACATTCAAGGGTGAGGGGGATGGATCTAATTCTGTTTTCTGACTACGTGTTTCCCCAAAGGGAAGAGGGAATGCAGGCCTGGCTCTGTCATTGAAGCCAGGCTTCTGTAATTGCCAGCAATCTCACAATAGGTGTGAAATGTAGATAAGCCCATACAACCTCTATTCTGCAACAGCATGCACCTTGTGGAAGATTCCACAACTTCCCAGTGTGCTAACAAAGACCTAGTTAAAAGTACAGGAAGAAGACAGGCGAGATGAAGACCTTGCCAGTGCCCCTTGTCCCTGGAGAAAAATATCATAGAGATAAATAAAGCCTTGAAAGGATCCTTCACGACACAGAAGGGGAAAATCTACAAGGCCCTTACAATATGTGGAAAGTTGTGCAGAAGAGCAGATTCTCCTATCTTGGCAACACTCCCTGTCTGAACAACAATTCGAAGGCCTAAGAGGTGTGAGTCTGTGACATGCAGGTAGACAAAACTTGGGATAATGCCCACAAAAAGGACAGCCTCGTGTGTTGAAGCAACATCTTTTCTGCTATTGGCAGATCCCTGTATCCGTTTAAGGGTGAGGCTGACATAACCAGAGAAGGATATTTGACCCCACTGTATATTGACATTAAACACTGTGACAATTCCTAAGGCAGCCTTGGTAAAATTTGCAGGAGAACAAAGTGAAGATCCATCGCTGAAGGAGAAACAGTTGGGGCACCTAAGTTTTAGGTGAAAGAATATGTAAAAACATAAAGAGAGAAATTATACCAAAAAAAGAGAATAAGATATTTGCAAGCAAATCAAGCTGGCTGGCTACAGCTAAGGAGAAATTAATTATTTTTATGCTGAACTCAGAGGCTGACTTTGTCTCAGTGCTCTCTTAAAGAATATGCCTAGCACAGTTGATTTCTCACCGAGTGACAAAATGTTCCTAAGTAATATTCTGAAAAATTTGCTAATCAAAACCTTTTTTATTTTTAAGTATAAAATAGTTATAATTTTGGAAGAAAAAAAAACCATAAACAGACACCATAAAACTCAGAGTGACACTTAAAACTTCAGAAGAGATTATTCTTTTCAAAAGGAAGAAAATGTACAGAAATGCAAAGAACTTTAAGAAGTCTGCTATTAAGAAGACAGCAGTAAAAGTCAGACTGTGAAATACGAACAGTGTTCTAGTTTAACAGTTACTTGTAAATTAAAATAATGTTAATGTATTATCACAATCCACATTTCTTACCTGGTGTTACTGAAATGAAATAGCAGTGATTGTTGGACTGCCATACACGGCACAGAGTAGCAACAGTAAACTTGGCTACCTTGTGAATAACAGCTAAGCATTCTGGAGAGAGCAGCTATGCATAAATGCACAGCAAAAGTGCAAAATCCACCAAATATTGACTTAGTTCTATCCTAATGTCCTGAACTGTTAAATCAGTGGACTTGCAAAATGGTGTTCAAAAATAGTATGTCTGAATGGTCATAAAGCAGTCCAGAGAAACATACATTCACTGCACTCTCCATACAGACTGTCAAAAGGCAGTTGCGATTCTCAAAATTCTCTCTAGAAGTTAAAAATAATTGTATTTATTGCTTCTTACAAGGCTATCTTATTTCAAGGCTATCCTAGGCAAAATGCATGGCAGTAACTGCGTGAGACATTTAGGATGTGGTTTCTCAGAGATTTTACAAGAAAATTCTCTGAATGCCATTAGAGTATGGCCATCATATTATGAGAAGATGTTACAACTGAAACAGTAGTTATCTCAAAGATTCTCAAGAAAACTTTTGCGTTGACCCTGAAAGGGGATGGAAAAGACCTTTCAACATGAAATAAACTAGTATTAGGTCTTACCTACCCTTTCCATTTTCAGTAGACAGGGACTATATATTTTGTGCAAAGCAGCACAAAATCATAAGCAAGATGCCAATGATTTGTATGCTGAGTAAATATTTAACATTGTTAGGTCCTTACTAGCACTTGTAAAGATGGAATGAGCTGTCACTGGAGATCAAATGCTTTTGAGTTGGCCACAGTGAAGGTGTGGTTGAGGATGGTATGTTCAGTTGTTCATGAATTCCTGAAAATTTCATTCATTTAGTTTAAACTTCTCACACAATTTCTTGAAATAGCCAGGCATATGAAAGGTTCAAGGGATTATATTATACCATTAAAAAAATGGTTTTAAAAAAAACTTATCTTTTAAGTGCATTTGAAAAACTATCAAAGAAATCCAATATTAAAGAGAAATAAACAAAGATGTTAACAAGGCTGCTAGAAAAAAGTAAGATATAAATGCAGGCATTGGGATAATTTGTAGCATACTGTAGCATAGACTTCTAGATCAGTAGCTGAGACATACTGACTTTTTTATTTTTTCACACCTTGTTAAAGAAAAATCAGACGTTTGGAACCCCCAAAATAATATAAATAATCCACGTAGTCACATTAGTTGTGTATACCCTCCAGCCATCCTCCCAATTCCTTTTGTTTATTGTGCATTTCCTCAATATTTTGTATTTCATTTCATTTTCAATTACAACCCAGTAACCTTATAGTAAGTAAACTTACGACAAGGCAGACACTGAGGTGCTGGAGCAAGTCCAGAGACAGACAGTGGAGCTGGTGAAGAGTCTGAAGCACAAGTCCTGTGAAGATCGGCTGAGGAGCTGGGGAGTTTTAGCCTGGAGAAGAGGAGGCTCAGGGGGGACCTTATCACTCTCTACAATTCCCTGAAAGGAGGGTGTAGTGAGGTGGGGTTTGGCCTCTTCTTCCAGGTAACAAGGAACAGGACAAGAGGAAAAGGCCTGAAATTGTGCCAGAGGATGTTCAGTGTGGATATCAGGAAAAATTTCTTCATTGAAACGGTTGTCAAACACTGAAACAGTCTGCCCTGGGAAGCAATGGAGTCACCATCCCTGGAGATATTTAAAAGATGTATAGACATGACACTTAGGGATGTGGTTTAATGGTGGACTTGGCAGTGCTAGGTTAAGGGTTGGACTTGGTGATCTTAGAGGTTGGTGATCTTTTCCACCCTTGATCGTTCTATAATTTGATGGGATTTAGCATATTTCATAACAGTTTTTTTCGCAGTGTTTTTACAATTTTTACAATTCAGTTTAACTGCAGCTTTGGAGCAATAAGGCAATGCAAGTGATGATACAAAACACACTCAGTAAGGAGCTAAGAAATTTCCCCCTCCCATTCTAATTTCTCCACCTCTGTTCTCACAGAATATGCTATGGTGTCTACTACGTGTATTAGAGAACAGCTAGGTTCTCACCAAGAAGTCTTAAATTATTCATGGATGCAACAAATATGTATGGTATGGAGTGGGGAAGAAAGTATGGAAAATAGTAAAAGAATAATGGACATTTTTTCAGAGAAATTTTACTAAAAGCTGGATTATTGCGTCTATTATGTCAACCCATCAGACTTGAATCTATATTGATAGTGTTTGCAGTTTGCACTTTCAGTCAACACAATGAAACCACGGTGCATGTAGCCCTTTAAAATCCATACAAGAGGAATTAATTTTGACTATAGATTTCATAAGACTTTTTAAAATCAAAGAGTTAAATAATAGGTTTGATGAACTGTACAACAGTGAAAAGGAAAGTAATTAAATTCTGGAAAAGAGACAAAGAAAACCAGAAGGGTAACAGGAGAATCAGGACAGTAAAAAAAATGTTACTGCTACTCATATTCCCTGGTTGTTCTCCCACATCCTTTCTTTTAACATCAGTTATACTGACCTTTTTAATTCTTTTTCAATTCTCTACGTTAAAAAAAGGGCAATATCTTGCTTGAAATTTGACATGTCTATATATTTTCTATTGGCATGGATAGAAGACCATAAATAGAAATGAGCTTCAGAGTTACAAAGTGTGTGCTTGTTTTTCACCTTTTACTGTAACTTGGCATAACTGAAAATTGATTTATTCAAAGCAAAGTCTATAAAAGATGCGGCTTAAGTTTTAAGCATTATTTACACTGCAACATAATCTGGCTGGCTCAAGCTGGCTCTAGTAAGTGCTTTGGTTTGATCCATGCACAAGGGCTAAATGAAAAACAAAGAGTAGAATTGCCTTTGTATTACAGGACCAATAATCAGGGAATTCTGGAAGTACTGACCAAAGGTAGTGGACAAATAAGTCTACTACATATATTCTGATGTCTTTTAAAAAAATTTTGACTTGAGAATCCATACATTTGACAGACATGAATCAAGTGCAATCAAGTCCTTCAAAGCCTAAAATGCCAGCAAAGGGAGCTGCCCATGGAATCCAAATCTCAGAGCTGTGTGTCTTTGCATGATCTAGATCTAGGAGACTCAACAGGGTAACAAGTCCACAACCTAGGCATGTAACTGCCTAAAACTTGCCAGGAGAAACACAGACAGACAAACAAACAAACAGGTTTGCATTCTTACTCCCACTCCTTTCTGAGTCAGGACCATGCCAGATATTTTCACCCAGTGGAGATCCAGAAGCCAGAGTCCTCACCTTGGGAATGGTGTCAGCAGTACTTGAGGAGTTAGGTTATTTTTTTCCTCTCAAAAGGCAAGTTATAGGAGGAGGGAATTCCACAACTCTTTTCAAAGCTGTGTTATTGGGCAGAGGGAAATGCAAGGCTTCTAAGGACAAATACATGTGCCAAGAGAGCAAAAGGCAGCATTGTGTTTAACCTAATGACTAAAATGCTCACCTATGACAGGAAGCCCCAGGCTGTGAGGTGATCCTTTGAGCAAGAACAGGGACACAGGGTATCCCAAGTCCAGATAATTCTGAGCATTCTGTGTGACAGTTGTGTTCATTTGTTAGTCTCTCAGGACTTAGCCTGGAATTAAGCAAAATGGTGTTTGGCTCATGGCAGTTCTGAGAAAAACACGGGCAGAATGGTGAAAACTGAGGAGTCTTCCAAACCAAATGGAGCAGTGCCAATTAACTTTATAGATTTCCAGAACTAAGTTTTTTTTATCTGGAGGGACTTTAAAGGTCACAGTTTGGACTCAGGTACTTACTGTGTAATTAAGTATTATTCCAGGTGCAAATTTCCCTTTGCGATTTTTGTGACCTTTAAGATAGGAAAATTCTACCAACTCTGAATAACTCCTAACAGTGAGAAAAGAGGTGTCATTACCTGTACAGAGGCTACATCTAAATTAATCATCTATGCTACAACATATCTTTCAGATGAGTTAACTCACAAGAAGTAAGGCATGATACCTCTTTTTAATCAACTGAAATAAAACAATTCTGGAAATTCATGTGTTGGAAGAGGCTGTTGGCAAGTAAAAGAAATAGATGGAAGGTTCTATTTGGGTATAGTTTCACAGTCATACTGAGGACTTCAGGGATGAAGTGGCTCCTAATCAAACAGCTAGGGACTGAAAGCATCCTAGTTATCTTTTTAAAAAGATGGTAACATGATTCCATGATTTTCAGCCATGAACCCAATTTTCTTATGGAAAGAATTCGCTGAACAACAAATCAGACATTAAAAGAGGTGTTTAGGTAAGCTTACACCTGATTTGGCAAAAGTCTTGTATTCTACAACAGGAAATGTTCCCTTAGTCTATCCAGGTTGTTTGTATGTCTCAGCAAAATACTGGACAAAAAAGATTCCTTAAAATCTTTTAACAAAGTCTGCCATGTGATACGTTCCATGATCCAAATAGTTCTGGCATGGGCATATCTTGATTCAACAAAATACTTAAAACCTCAGTGTCAAACAAGTCATTTACAGATTTAGACTATCAGCACTAAGCTAAATTAACAGGTGTTTTTGTAGGAATTAAAAGTTGGACTAGCTCCATAGAGATATGAATTCATAATCTGAATGTCCTGCTAATGATGGTGCAAAACTGCATATCGAGACAGTCCAGCCTAAAATGAACTCTTTGTAGTGTGTGTCTAGGCTGGAATTAAAAAAACAAAGACAACTCTCCATATCTAACTTCAAGATCTCTGTCAAACTACACTAGAAGTTCCTCAGAGTAGAGCTCTGTTTCCTGGGCACGTTTGCTCAAAGTTCTTGGGCCTGAGTGATCTCAGTCTCACTCTCTGCAAGTCCTTAGTGCTACTACACTGTAAAAAAGACAAAATAATATGGATGGGCAGCTGAAACCATAGTAGGGAAAAGTAGAATTCAGTGCTGGCAAGGCATATGTCAGCTTCCAGCTGAGGAAAAACAGGAAAGAAAGAAATGTAAAGGCAGGAAAGGTACCCTATAAACTTTCAGAGCACAGCTTTTTTGTCTGTTTTGATCTATATTTTGTGGAAGTAAATACAGTAACTTTAGTCAAGAACGTGAAGCAGCAAAGTAAAGCCAGGCATGAAAGAAACAGTTATTACGGTAAATTTATAAAGTACCGAGTAGTACCATAATACTAAATACTACTTTATAAAATAGAATCTGACATGTATTGTGAATGCCTGAGCTTTTGTGTATGCATAGTAAGAAATTATCCCTGTATGTTCATAGAATTATTTGCTATTTTTTGCATCAAAAGTATTTTTTTTAATGTAGCTCAGAGACTAACAGGAGTACATAAACTAGGCATAGTTTGTCTTTCAATGAAGTCTCTTGTCTGAGGATGAAATCGGGAATAATGTCCCTATTCCATTAAGAACAGTCTGCTTCAGTGCCAGCAGTGAAAACTCCTCTTCGTTCCAAATCCTCTACTAATGCCCTGCAATTACTTGTCATAAAAATAAAATTAAAAAAAAAAAAGGAGAGAAATCAAAGATGACAAACAAGGGATAAACACATAAACAGTTCAAGGAAAACAAGTGAAAAAAGCTAAAAAGCATTTAAAGGCAAACAGAGAAGTTGAAGTTGGATAAAAAGAGNAATGAGCCAAACAACTAGAGACAAAAGGGAAAAAGTGTATGAGTCTAGCACTTGAGCAAAGAAATAGCAAAGGACAAATTTCAATGATTTCTAAAAAGCCTTTTTAACAGCACTCAGAAGCTGTTATAGCCTCAGATTTGGTGTCCAGTTCAGGCAGCATCTGATCAAATGGTGGTTTTATTCATTGCTTAGTTACATCAGTTCTTACAGCTTCAGACTCCCCTTCCCATTTGCATGCTTTCTGTCCACAAAATCACACGAGGAGATTCTGTCTGCAAGTAAAAGCCCCATGCAAGTGGCCAGCCGTAGCTATAAAGTTGTTTCAGGAATTCAGGCTCCTCCACCGTGGGGCAGAAGGTGGCAGGCAGAGTGTTTGAGTAATCTTGAGCTGTGAACTAAATGCCCATGTATCTCTGTGAATCTAGCTCTGAATGCCCCCAATATAGGTTTATTATAAAACACCTCTGCGCCTTTGCAAATTGTAACTGAATACTGGTGTTAGGAGCCTGGTGGGTTTTTTGGGAAAATAATCTCTCTTACAGGATAAAGCAAACCCTTGGGGTCAAGTTCAGGAGGCAGGTGTTGCTGAGGTACTGTGGCTGCAGGGCTGTGGCTCTGTATCTCCCCAGCACAGCTGTGAGGCCCATGGCACTCCTGTGGCCCCTGAGCAAAGGTAACAAACACACTGACTTCTCTTCTGATGCAGTGGGCAACTCTCTGACATCAGCGTGACTCTTACATTACTATATACTTGCTTTTCTCTGGACACATCCCTTTCTGCAAACCCCAGATCTTCTCTGAATCTCAGTCATGTCTAGGATATCTAGCCCTTCCACACTATTTCTCCTATGACTCCTCTCACGGTATGTCTCAGGCAAAGGAGAGGTAGCTCCTTGTGTGCAAATTAACCCATATTCCACCTTAATATGGATTCTAATGGAGCAGCTTGGAGCACAGGTCCTTAAGCTCTCTGCTGCAGTGTCATCATGTAGTTAAAACCTGGTATTTGTTCAACAAAATAGTTTCAAAGGGAGCTTTCTACCTAAATAAGAAAAACCAGAAAGCAAGGAATGAGGGGTGATATATCAGGTATACCAGGGTGTGAAGATTCAATATAAAATAATGGAACAAAAATTATGAAAATCAAAGCCATAATGAGCAAATTGTGTGATTCTTGGGGCAAGCAAGGAAAGAAATTAAGAAAGGCATTTTATCGGCAACTTGAAGTATTTCTTATCACTAGAGAAGTAATTTACCTGTTTGTCTCAAGTAAATACAGTTGTGGACTTATCTGAAACTGGCTCTTTGGAGAAAAGGTGTCAGAACAAAATGGTAAATTAAGCAGAAACAAATGACCCAAAGAACAAAGGCAGTCATTCCAGAGCTCTGCAGGAACGTAGGAATGAAATGGCTGTGCAGCTAACAAAAATATACAATGTCCCATTAAACTGCTAGAAGCCTGATTCCCTTCATGGCTCTTGCCCAATCGCTGTTATAGAACAAAATGTTATTTGCTTGCTGGTTACAAGATTTTCTGGGACTGGTCTATTAGCAGCTGTTAGTTTAGAACAGCATTCTGCTCAGCATAAGGTATTCTTTTTCCAGTTATTTTTGAAGTTTTCTATTTCCTGCTGGAAAAGAAAAAGTAATTTTGTACTTCATATATTAAAGGAAAGGGTATTGATATGGACCTCATTTAACAGTGTTCTGAGATTTACAGCAAAAGGCAGAAGTGTATATAACTCTCAGTGGTGTGTTCTGATTGAACTGGCAAGCACTGATAAAGAAAAAGCAGCTCTTGCACCATCATTGATATAACACATAGTAATTTCCTCTTGAAGTATGTTTAAGTAATGTTTGGTCAACTGAGAATTACAACTGTCAGAATTTTGTACTCCTTGCTCAAAAATACAGCAGACAGCATGGGCATTGTAAAAAATATACGTTTGAAATAATTGTATGGTCTTAATTCCTGTGTGATTCTGAAACAAGATAGAGACTAGAAGCTCATAAGAATTCATTTCAATAACTTAGTCTTAAAATAATGATTTATTTAAAGTAATGAAAAAAGAAATCCTCTCTCTTTATTAAATTTTTTATATATAGTTGTTCTAAGTGGGCCAGAAGTATGGACTTCAGCTTCCCTAAAGCTCTTGAATGAATGTTTAGATGTCGGTAAAGCCCCATTTCCCTTCTTCTAAGAGTTATGGTTCAGGGGTTTTCTTAATTGATGTGTTGTTTTAAGCTCACAGGTAGGTATGTCACCTGTTTCATATATGCAACACAAAGAGTCACGTGAAAGAGCCCTCTACTATTGTGACACTGAGGCATTTTTGTCACACAGTTAAGAACTTCAGTTTCACCAAGGAGGATTTTGAAGCTCATTTTCAAATTCAGTTAAGGAAATTACATGAATTTCTTTTTATTTTTTAAAAACTAGCCATCTCTATAACATATCTGTTCTGAAAACCTTAATATTACAAAAGTATTTTTGTCTTGCTAGTTTAGACCCTGCTTTTATTGCTCACTTCATCACACTTTGAGGTTAATCCATTTAAGACATTTTATATGGAAGACTGTGTGTTTCTTAGCCATACCAGTATATCCACAGTTTCTAAAGTCTGACATGAAGATTTCATTGTTTCCTTTCTGGCACCCAACATCTAGAACTGAAGACCATAGACCGTTTATCAATGTGTTCCTATTTTTGGAATAAAGAATTCCAAAACATACCTAGAATTTTGCAATTTCCATCCCATTATCCTAACTGCCAGAATTATTTTCACCTTCTGCTCCTTGCAAGTTTTAAATCCTCTCTTCACTGTACTCATATATATTGACTTTTATTTTGAACATCTATGTTGGTATAAAATCAATGCAATAAAATGGTTTATCTTGTTAGATTGTTCTGATTGTCATCAGGATTATCTACAAATAATTTTTTCCATAAACTTAACAATATCACTGACAAGAATACCTCAAAAATCCTTTTTTAACTCTAACCTGATTTGTTTTTTCATTATGAACTGTATAAATTATTTAATATGTTTCTGTTATACATTATACACAAGTATAGAATTCAGCTTGTTAACTTAAACAGGCACTACTAATTTTTGTCCAGAAAAAGCCTAAATCCTGTTGATAAATCTACTCTTTCCAGCAGTGCAGAAATGGTGCACTATTAACCATTTGAGAAGTCAGGCTCTGACGGTGTTGATTAGTTGATCTTTTCTGTTACAAAGGGTAGACAGAAACCTGCACAACAGGTTGTGGTAGCTTGTTTCACAGAAGGCTTTGTCTCATTACAATTTTCAGACTTAAACTGAAACTTGAAACTTACTGAGAAAGGCCATTTCCAATACTTAATCTTCCCAGACTTGGTCGTGAACGGTACTAAGCACTAAAACTCCTGCAACACACAAAGTAGTGGATGGTTGTTGGAACACTTCACAGCTTCCAGAGGTTTAGTACCTCCTACCAGGTGCTGGTTCAGGACTTTATTTTGATGCTTTGTCATGGTGCCTATTTTTAAATCATCATTATATTGTGCTATCTCACTATTTCAAGCCTGTGAATGTTGGTTCTAAGAAGCTAATTCAAAGAAGACAAAGCTACCTTGCCAAATTTAACTTTTCTGTTTCAAGAATGTCTTTAATTAAACTTTGTCAGATGGGATATTATACCCATTATCTAGTTATTCAAGCTCAGAACAGAAAATGAAGCTCAATCTTAATTTATTCTAAGATCGAGGGGGACTGGTAAAGTCATGCTGTTCTGCATTCATTATCAAACCCTTCAAAGAGGATATAATATGCTTAAATTTCTTCATGAGCTACTAAGACAACTGTGTGAACACAATCAGTTTCCAGAAGTATCTGTGAAACAACTGTCTATATTTCAAGCAGGGAAACTGAGTCAGAGAAAGGTTCTCATGTCTTGGGCATGACTGCATACAAATCAATACCAGTGCTAAGATTAGGGCTGAAGAATTAGTAGCTGTTGTGTGTTGACCCATTTCAACATAATACACTACCAGGGCACATTTTTTTCACATTGCAGAAATTCCTTCTGTAAACTGCAGTGCTGGGCAACCCTGTAGTTATGGTTAGAGCACGTTAGGACAAAAAAAGCCAATAATTTTTGGCTCAAGAGGTTTACATGGAACTTCAAAAACTCTCTCTCACTACCAGCAATGTTCATTCAAACAGCCATCTTAGGTCACTTTGTACTGCTTGGATGGCAGTGGAACAGATAATCGAGCCCTTATAGCATAGCATAAGGACTAGTTCTTATAGCAGCCTCAGAAACCCTTACCAGCCTCAGTGAGGCTTTGTACTAGTGCAGAGATTAATTCATGTGGAACTAATTGCAGGACTGTGGCCTAAGCAAGGAACCAGTCTAGCTCTATTTGCTTGTTACCCAGTTGTCAAAATGCAGTGCTCATTAAGTGCAGAAACAAAAGATCCAGATGGATTCTTTATATCCGAGAAATGTGTTTCTCATATAAAAAGAAAATAATGAGTAATGCAGCAGCAGAATTTAAAACTTTGTTGAAAAGAAGGGAAACTCTTAGGCAGGTCTTTTAAACAAGAGTAATTCAGATGCCCTTCTTCTATGCATTTTATGATGTAATTTTACCTAAAAAAGAACAATTTATGCAAAATGCACTTTAGCTACCTGAGACTACAGAACATGAATGAGACTAAACCAAATGCCTTCCAGTCCTGCCACTCTCTTCCATAACATGAACTCCATGCTTGGTGCCATTTGCATTCTAATCACTTTACTCTCCATCCTGTAATACTGTTCTATTTTCTGTTCCACACAAGATACTTCCTGACTTCTCTAGCTTAACCAACCTGCTGTAGTCCCTAAATCATGATCAGACAAGCAGAGGTCACTAAATTGAGAGTTACAGCTGTTTCCTTTCACCAGCAGATGTCAATAATCTAGCATAGGAGGAATGAGAGCATTTTAGCTAGCAAAATTTGGCATGAAGATACTATCTGCTCTATGGAAGTACCAATCAAATAATCTTTAAATAAAGGCAAAACCACAAAGTGATTAAGAATTTGAACTAGCAGTTGTCAAAATTGTTAAATGTTACAGATCTTTCAGGATATACTCAAGTTCTAACGAGATCTAGAATGGAGCTGGAATGCTCTGCTGCCTATCACTGAGGAGCAGTTTCATAAAACATTTTAGGAAACCTGAGTCTGCCTACCTTTCAAAAAGGGCAATCCCAGTCTTCTCCAAGGCACACTTCTATCAGTGAAGGCACCAACACCTGTGTGGCCATACAAAATAATTGCCTCAGGGAATTGACCTGGCTAAAAATTAACCCAGTAAAACGAATTCTTTTGCAGCAGGATCAATCCTCTGATCCAGCTTTCTACACAGTCACAGTTAACCCAAATGCCAGTATTAGACAGTGGGGAAGACCATGCAGTCATGAATGGAAAGGAGAGATAGTTGAGTCTCACCATCTGTATGGTTAATGTGTTCCAGATAAAGCCATGTGTTATTTGGCTGGCTATAGAAGACCTACATCAGATAGGCACCAAGCCATTCAACAATTGCAAATTGCAACCGGGTCATGCCAGCTAACCAAATAACTAAATAATTACGCAAACAAAGTGGTTAGTGCCAAGTACAGGCCAAAATCTTCAAAGTTGTAGCTGGGAAATTTAGGTTGCCACATGTCAGCCCATCTACAGCTTCCATTTGTAAATGTATCTCAAGCATCATTTATCTGTTCCTGGCAAGATAAATGGATCGAGGCATTCCCTTGCTCCTGTCCCTCAGGCACTGAAACCCACCGCTTAATCATCCAGTGAAGCCTTCCAACCCTGATTATCTGCTTCTTTGTAAGTGTCAGTATTCCTGAAGGTAGGCATGTGTAGAGCTGCCTACCTCCCGCTTCTTTTTGACTATGAAAAGACCAAACCACAAGGGGATTCTCAAATACGTCTGCCCTGGTTATCTCCTTCAATCTGAAGCATATCTGCAGAATCAGGCCCCACAGAGTAAACAGGCATGGACAAGACTACTGAAGACTGGTAGCTAGTATGTATATGCACTGCATATATGATTACACTCAAAATCCCAGAATTCAAGACACTCAGCCACAATAGCAGGGCTTGTTTCCTTTTCATTAGTACTCAAGGTACACCTTTGTCAGTAATCCGGATTTTAAAAAATAGCAGCACAAAAGTCCTTCTGAATAACTGTCCTGATTCTGGCCAGGAGAGGGTTAGTTTTTGCAGTAGCCAGGAGGGGGCTTGGCTAGGACCCAGAGGTTATTCTATACCACTTGACATCATTTTTGGGGTCAGGGGAAGGGGCCCCTTCAGGATCTTGGAGCATGTTGGGGATTTCTGTGTGGTGAGCACTTCTGAGTGATTCGTTCGTCTCTTGTACACTTGGTGTTAAAATTATTACTATCCTTTTTCTTATTTCATTGCTGTCTCCAGTAAATTGTTCTTATCTCAATGCATGATCTCTACATTTTGTGCCTCCAGTTCTCCTCTCTATCCCACCATGTGGGAGAGGGAGCAGGGGACTGAGCAAGCTGCGTGTGGTTTGCAGTGTTTTGCTGGGAACACTAAATTGGGAACACCAAATTGGGAACACCGTTCCTAAACCAAGCTTTCAGTAGGACTACTCATTGTAGTAGATGATACTGGAGAAAGTAAATCCATGGAGTAAAAACTGCAGGTTACAATTAGATATGTCAAGTAAGTACTCTATAGATGGTCATGTTCATATGTTACTGCTACTTTAAAAGACTGAGTAATGATATCTTTTCCCTCCCTTCAGGTGTAATCCTGGGATTTTCTCTTCGATCGTATAAGATGAGCTATCGGGAAGTGAAGTACTTCTCGTTTCCAGGAGAACTACTCATGAGAATGCTGCAGATGCTGGTCCTGCCACTAATTGTCTCCAGTTTAGTCACAGGTAAACAAAAACAAAACAAAAAAACCCACACCCACATTTTTCTGTTCTTCTAAATAATTTTATGAAGATGCACACACCAAAATCTAAAAAGTGAACATTCTACATCCTGGAAGTGTTACAACTTGCAGAAAGACATAGCATTTCTATTGCTGTTTTAGAGACAATGTAATAAGATGTTTGAATTAATATACAGAGAAACTGAAAGATGTTTTTCTGAATTCCAAGACAGACTAGCTGTACGAGTTACTATATGTAGCTGCTATGAAGCTGACTCCGTACTCCACTTTCTTTTCTTACTTTCTGAACAGATATTTCCTCCACAATGTCCTATTGTTATCAAGATAACATATCTCAAAAACACAGTGCCAAAACCCAGGAAAACTGAAACTGTTGATTGTGGGCAATAACACACACCTGGAACCACAGATATGTAACACATGCGTCTGCCTCCTAGTCTTCAAGCAATAGACTAGAAAAAATGGAATCCTATCATAGAACAGTTTGGGTTGGAAGGGACCTTAAAGGGCATCTGGTTCCAACCCTCCTGCCATGGGCAGGGACACCTTGCAGTAGACCAGATTTCTCAGAGCAACATCCAACCTGTTCTTGAACACTGCCAGGGATGGGGCATCCACAGTTTCTTTGGGATACCTGTGCCAGTGCCCCATCACACTTCCAATAAAGATTTTATTCCTGCTATCTAATCTAAACCCACTTACTTTTAGTTTAAGTGATCTCCTCTTCTATCACTACAAGCCCTCTTATAGGCCCTTCAGGTACTGGAAGGTGTTCTAAGGTCTCCCTGGAACCTTCTCTTTTCCAGGCTGAGCAACCCCAATGCTCTCAGCCTGTCCTCATGAGGGAGATACTTCAGCCCTGTGATCATTTTCATTACTTCCTCTGGACCCACTCCAGTGAGTCCATGTCCATAGGTGATAGATGGGATAGAACGGAAAGTTTGGAAGACACTTAATTCCATCAGTTCTGTTTGGTTGTCTTCTGGTCAGCAACTCTATTAAGCTTTGAGCACTCTTTACCAAGTTGTCCCTCTAAGAACTGATATAATATTTAATTTCTTATGATGATGTATGCCTTGGAATTTTATCCAAGGTTCGTGGAAGAGCTCTCAGATTTGTTATGAATGTTCAGGATGTACCTGTGATGTATTTATTCTATCAATCATCTGAAGAAAAGAAAGCATAGATTTTACTCTATCAACAAGTCAGCTTGGAGAACTTAATCAAAATCACCCACTGTGCAGTCCTAGGATCTAAAACACCAAATACACTACCTTGATTGACAGAAGATCCAGAGACTATAAGTTGTTCTCTATTTAATCGATTGTGAAGTATGTAATTATTAAGATCTCTTAAAACTGCAAATGAGCACAGACTCACATCTTCACAAAAACAAAAGATATTATGTATAAGCTGTTAATGCAGCAGCAGAAAATTAGGGTATTCACAATTACAAAATCATTTGCCTTCTCATATTCCAAGAAAAAAGTGAAGTTTGTTCCTGTACACACACATTACATGGATACTGCAAATTAAATGAATACTGAATCCAGGGAGTGGTTTATAAGTTTTGTAGGGGAAATGATGGCAGGTTTCATTCCCAACCAGTGTATAATTCTGTTACATGTCATACCTTCTCCCATCTTCTTGTCCCTTTCACCTGCAGAACTCCCTGGGCTGGCAGGACACTGATAGAAGAACCATTAAAAGTAGAAAAGGAGAGATATTTACCCTTTTTCAGTGCCAACTGAGGCTGGCACTGCTGCTCAATTTTGCAGGATAAATTATTGCAGGAGAATTTAACTGATCAATTCTCAATTCCTTATAACTCTGCAATCATGCTGGTTGTCTCAGAGAGCTCAGGGTAAATCAGGAAACTAGGTAGATCATCCTAAACAAAGATTTGAATGATTTTCAATAATCTCAGTAGAAACACTTTGCTCAGGTAAAGATCAGGAAATCCACCTTAGAGAGTCACAAGCATCACAAGGAGCTGGACTGTTGATAAAACAAGCTTATTTGCTGTGTCACCAGGTCTCAGTAGAGATTTTGTGAAATGTCAGAAAAATAAGTTTCCAAGTAATTCTATTGCAAAAAGAGTCTTCATTCTCTAGATTCAAACAATACCCTTCTTTTTGATGTGTTTTTCTTTCCTTTAAAGCTCTCTATCCTTTTTTATGCCTTTTTTTTTCATAACAATCATTTCCTTTGTTATAGAAAGGCATTTGGCAAAGAGAAATCTTCTCTATCAGTAAGATTTGTCCTATTATCATACAAGCTCCTTGTAATATTAAATGGATTATACTTAGAGTTTCCCCTTGAAGCAGAGACAGTAACTTTCAAGGTGAATAACAATATTTTAAACTTCTTGAGTTGGGTAGGGAGCAATCAGAGAAAACTCAGTGCAATTCACAAATAGCACATATAATTTCTTTTTTAAAATCATTCAGTACAGCAGGACTATGCCCTTTTTCATGGGTATACAATTCTTTTCTGAGTTTATTCTAAAAACTGTGGGAAAAACCTGTTTTCTACACTGAACAATACCTCATTTTGCATATTTTTTTTAAAGGATATTTTTACATATTTGCTGCAGAACTCTCAAGCACAAATGAACATACAGGCATCAGTGAATATCTAAATAATAATATATTATTAAATATAACCTTTATAGGTGTATTACTGTGCCGTTTGATGTAGGCTTGGATTCCTTTTTTACACATTATTGGATAATTCATTGGATAAAAATCTTATACTTCTCAAGTCAGTCTTAAGACTACTCAGTATCCTTAAGCCAAATCTCTTATTTCCTGTATTTTGTTTGGCAAAGCAAAGTGGATGCCTCTTAACTAATCTCAAAGTGACTCCACGAGGTCTTCATGCTGATAAAATACTTGCTTCTTCCAAATGTCAATTATTTGAATAAATATTTTGCTGTTTGCAGGAGTGACAGTATCTCCTAGATATGATATTCTGCATTTCCTTTTGTATTTATGCAAGTGTGATGGATGTAACTGGGGTAAAACCATAACCTATGGTCTCTGTGGTATTAGAAATAGGCTGGGGATGGTTACATTCCCTTGCAAACTTCGTGAATGTCAAAGAAATTAGAATAAAATCAAACTAATAGTTAATGGACTGTTATATAAATAAAAGATAAATTGAGAAAATGAAGACTTCTGCTGTACAGGTTCTGTTCTAAACAGTTCTGATGGTTATTCACAGACGTCAGGAAAATAAACTATTCAAGGTGAAGTCAAGCCAGTCACATTTCTTTACCCCTTGTTTCTGTATTTCATGAAAGAAGCAATGCAGAATCCCATTCCGAGGCTTTTACTCACCTTTGCCTTATGACTTACCATCATTTCACGTGGTTCAAGCAGGTATGCAGCTTTCTCCATGAGATTCTATCTTCTGACGTGTGCGTTAACAGGCATGTACTAACATCTGCTTGGGAGAAAATGGAGGTTATTTGCATACCATTCACCATCTTTTCATGTTCATAGGAAAATATTATTATATGCATGTCTATATTATGCATTATATAGACATGCATATATTATATTATATGCATGTTTATATTTATTTTTGTGGTCCAGATGCAAATTCAGCTGCATACTCTATGTTGGGCTTTATTGTCTACAGTCTTTAAAACGAGAGAACTCCTAAATCAGCATTCCCAATTGGGATCTCATATAAAGTCAAAGGCAAAATTAAAACAGGGTGAGAGGCATGAGAGGCAATAAAAACAACCAAATAAATAGGTTAAATTCCCATTTGGATTGTATTATGGCCAAGTCTTTCATATGAATTTAAATATGAATTCTTATACAAAGAGAGGACTGAAAATTTTGCTCTGTTTCTGTTTTGAATTTGCAGCAGTTAGAGGAGAAAAAATATTTTATGTTTTCTCATTTATACAGCTTGAAGCATCTGACATGAAAATTGCCTGACACAACTATTTTAAAATACACATTGTCCCTAAAAGGTATATAAAATAAATACGAATGCATATGATAACAATTCAACTCATCATGAAATTGGCGAAGTCAGAGAAAATTGCATCAGCAATAAGAGCACTATGCATTAACATTTTTGAGCTGTTACAGCAAGTTGATAATGAAATTGAAGTTCCAGTCCTTAAAACTATCTCATAAGTTTTTCTGCATGTTTCAGTTATTCACTGAATACAATGCTGTCACAATGAGGTGTCTTCTCTTAACAAAATCACTTATTTCCTGAAATCCCTTCCACAAACAAGATTCACAACCAGTCTTTATAAAGAGCATAGTTTGAACATAACATTTGTGAGAAATATTAAAGCTAGAGAAATTTTATAAGGGTTATTTGCAAATATTTTGCACAGTTCTAGTCATAGTTCCGTTTAATAGACAGGCTGCTTTTCCTTCCACAAAATTTTGAGAGCTAGGAATTTAGTGTTACAGGGACTGTTATTTTTAAATGCAAGTGAACAGGGATTAAATTCTCTGCTAGTCTTTCAAATATCTCCGTCTGGTAAATCGTAGCAAAGCATAAAAAGCCCATTTAAGACCTGACACTAATTTTTCCCGCACATTGCAGGAACAGTAATTCTACAGTTTATTTAGTAACATACATCAAGATGGGGAAGGAGAATAGGAGCATAGAAACAGTGAAACTGAGGTCTGCTGGCTCACCAAAAATTATACAGCAACTATAGAATCAAGCAAAGACCCCATTTGTGAATACCAGTACAACACACTGTGCACTAGACAATACCAGTTGTCCAAATTGTTAGTGGGAGTAACATTGATATGGTTCAAATGAGTCTTGACCACTTACCAGGACTTTGTGTGCAAGATTCTATACAAACACACACGGTGAATCTCCTTCCAAAAAAAGAAGGCTGTGTGGAAAAACAGTGTAAGAGGATGAGTAGAGAAGATTTAGTTCAAAGAAGAAGAGCATTTTTAATATGTAGTTTGTATAATGTCTCAGTTTGTATTCACTCCCCTTTCTAATTCAAATAATGATGTAAGTGTTGTTAATGGGTTCTGGAAGACAGAAACTTCCCTGCCTCTATAGGGTTTCAGTAACAGTCAACAACACTGAGTACTGCAGCAGACACAAGTGATTTTGTTTGGGGCAGACTCAGAGACATAAGGTTTTGTCCCAAACTTGATCAAAATGTTCATAGGAGTTACTGCTACAAAAACTATAGAAAGTATTGACAAAGAGCAGAAAACTGGAATTTCCATGAATGGATGCTTCCTAACTAATCTCAGATGTGCATATGGTGCTTTTGATATCAGCTATCAAAGGAATGCAATGAATGGTGCCTGTTAAAAACATTCAGTAAGGAATAAAGTCCATCCCCTCAATGAGATAAAAAAAAGGCACACAAACTAACTCAAGTAATACAACAAAGCATTCTTAGGGTTCACAGCTAACAGACAAGTTGTAGCTTCAGTTGCTTAAAATTGCCCGCAGTGAAACAAGGGTAATATTCAAACAAGTGAACTTGACATATTCTCCAAGTCACTCCCTTACCTAAGTCAGGAAAAATGCAGTGTCTGGACACGAGCATGTTCAATTGCAGACAAGCCAGTTTTTTCCCAATTCTACTTGTGGATGTAAAATGTGGAAAGTTAGTGCTGTGAGATGTTGTATAACCTTAGGCAAATAGTGTTTCCCTATTGTATCTGTGCTTTTTTTCTCCCTTCAGACATAGTGCTGGTGAAGTCTTTTTTGGGGTTTTCTATGGCTACTAGGGAGAAAAGAAGATGACTATATGTGATGGAAAATGTCAGCAGATGCATTTAGCTATTTTAGTTATAATGATGGATTTGAATTAGGTTGTATGAGAGGGGACTGTGATATAATGGCTCAACCTCCCACATCCAGATAGCAGATGTACACTGCCTTCTGTAAAGATGTAATTCTAGAAAATAGTCTAATGTTATTACACTTAAGAAATTAAGTTTCATATTTGCCTTTCTAACACGGAAATGAGACAGTAAATGATCCATCAAATGTAACTAGATGCAAATGCTATCAATCATACCAAATCCCCTATCCTCTAGTAGTTCTTTTCATCTTGGCAATCTCCTTTATTAATATATTGAATTAATAGCAGTAAACATAAAGGGCCAGATTTTCTCTTTTACTCTCTTAACCCCTCACATCAAAGCACAAAATAGGGAGGTGTCATAGAGAGACTTGTGCATTAATTTTTTTAAAAAAAGGCCATGAAACCAACACGTGTCTAGGTTTGTTAAATCCATAGTGCTTGAAGCCTCTAAGCAGTTCCTGTGTTCTCCTGTCTAATGGGTGACAAGTGTACTGTGGAAAAAAGGCTGTCACCTACTACAAGGTCCCAGGTGCTGTCTCCTATCAGCTACAATATTTATGGTAATTTTAACAGATGGAAAGTCTCTCATCAGGCAGTACAGACCTGTGGAGCCAGTTATTGTTATCTCAGGAAAAAAAAAATTGAGAGACCTAGCAGTAATTCCCTTTAATTCATTCTGGCAGACCAGACAGATAACCGGTGCCTGTGAAACCTCTTAGTACTTACAGTTAAGCTGGAAGGTGAAAACATTAATAAAAGTCAGTCTTACACTACTGTGTTTAAGAGAAGTTTAAGAAACACAGCATTCTTGATTCAGTTCATTTAGTTCATAAATGAAAAACAAGAAGCAGTTAACCAGTGTTTGGTCAGTTTAGCTGATTGCCAGAACAATGAATCCATTTTCCAAATTCTAAAAATTGGTACATTTTCTGATTTTCCCAAAATTCAGATTTTTGCGAGGTCTAAAGAAAGAATTTTAGAAGTCAGAATAATAAATATCCACCAAATCAATAAAAAGTTTTACCCTGATCTCAGCTGACTCCAGTTATAGGGAAAAGAATCAACAAATTCTCTCTGAGTAAAGCACTTCTTGGATTGTCAGTGCATTTGAGCTGCCTGTGTATTTGTACTGGGATCTCTCTGCAGGAATCCTGTAGACATCTGCTGTAGTAGTAAGCCTGCTATGAGTAACCAGTCCATGGACATCCTAGGAGTGTATTATTTTTTTCATTTATGACTTTCTTTTAATGCTAAGATATTATTTTAAAAGCAACTTACCTTCTATTTAGGCAACTCTTCCCTCTTCCTTCTCCCACCCAAAGCTTTGTAAGCATGTCAACGTTGTAAAAGCTGAATTGCACGGCAGCTTTAATTTTATGCCCTTGTACATTTCATGCATACATGACTTCATGCATTCATGTAAGTATTTGCATATGCAATTTACATAACTGAAAGACACAGTTATTTAATTGGAACATCCACCTACTTTTTTGCACAAATAAAGGAAAAATTATGCTTTGATTTGTGTGTGCCCAAAATAGATACTGTCTTAAAAATGTGGGCATATAAATTGCTAAGTTAGTAGAGATCCAGTCATCTTGCAAACAGAATAACCTGTTGGGTTTGGCCCGTTGAAGAAACATTACAAGTATTGATCCATGTTCAGAAACAATTTCATCTCAGATTAGCATCTTTATGATATATTCAGGCCAACAGCAGCTAAAAATATACAAACATAAAACTGTAACATAACTATTATAAAGAGCTTCCCTAAGTACCCGTTTTTCAGTATTAAAAAAATGTGTATCAAGTGTGGAATATAGCCTTTAATAATCCTTACTTGTATAGGCACTCAAAGGAGAAAAAAACTGGAACCCTCTTATACTGTTATATTCCACAGTCTTTAAGGGAATGTGGGCAATGTATGTTTCATAATTATGTCATGCAATTCTGAAATATTTTTGATAAACATTTTTAAAGTTAAAAAAATTAGTCTAAGTATCAGACAGCTACATTAAAAAGAAGAAAGAAAAAAGGTATCGTAGGAAGTATTCAGAGCTTAGAAACATCAACTTTCATGTAAAAACACAAAAGAAATTATGTGAAGATTCTGAGTGTGCTGACAATCAGCTAGGAAATAAACTATACCCAGCATTTTGCAAGGCATAGATGTTAAAAAATCATAATGAAATGTCATGAGTATTTGTACAAAAAATATATATTTGGGTGGAACTTCTTCCTCAAAAACTGCTATACATCTTAATCTATGCAAATACTAAAAGCAAGGACTTCAGAAAGGTTCATGAAATTAAATTATAACTCATTATTTCTGAACCATTTCTGAAACAATTTAGCAATAGGGGATACGCAGAAGTCTATCTCCACAAGAGCCTGAGAGAACAATTCTAAGTGAATTCTTAGTCAGATCTGATTAAGAATTAAAATGCAATAGCAGCAGAGATTAAATATATGACTAAGAATTAAAATGCAATAGCAGCAGAGATTAAATTCCTGCATAAAATGACAGTCTGTATAAGACAAAATTTGATTATACCATGAAAAAGGAAACCTAAGCAGGACAAAGAGCATCCAAAAGCAGAAAGTACACAGCAGTGTGGTTTTTGAAGTCTTAGTCTCTGCAAGCAGCAGTGCACAAACAGCAGGGGTATTCAAGAACAAAGTCTGCAATAACTAAAGATAGTAAAAATAGAAAACTCCTCTGAAATAATTCAATTTTGTTAGTGGTCCTTAATTGAAGGCTGATTTAAACTTCTTTGCAAAATATAACTTTAGTTGCTGCCCAAAGTATTGAATAACAGGTTGTTATACTTTTACTGTTTGCATTCTGCATGAGATTTCAGCTGAATTAACAATAGGGAGCAACCTCCCACCCACAAAGACTTAGTTTTGCTTTTATATCTTAGTTCAAATGCATAACATCAATACTTAGCTTGCCGACAAAACAGAAATCAAAAACTGTTTGAAAGAACACAGAAGAATTAAAGCATCTTGTCTGAGCACTGGTGGACCATTGTAAAACCACACTGCCTCTTTCTTAACATTTCAGTCAAGGGCAAAAGGACTGCAAATATATTCAGGAAAATTCAGAACACTTTTTTGAGTTTAATACAAATATGTGTTGGTTACAGAAAAAGAGCAGACCTGAAAATTAAAAACCTCAAAAATATTACAAAACGTAAAATCAGCTACATTAGTTTGTAAATGGAAAAGACTTGGGTTTACATTTTGTACAGTGAAATCTCCAAAATACAAAACCAACTCTCAGCATTTTGAAAATTAGGACACTGAGAGCAAGCATTTTGTTCAGGATATTGAAGATTGAAACTGTAAAGAATGATGTCTTTAATAATTAATGAGTGTGATAACAGGACAGGTGAACTAGAATGGTGCCAAGTGCAAAGTAATATACCTGGGAAAGGGGAACAGGCTACACCTATAGCACAGCTAATCATGAGTTCTCAGATGGGCATTAGTACAGGCAAGAGTTCTCAGACTCACTGTGAACAGTCCAGAGAGGGTGACAGGGCTTAATACTGGAATTAAGTTCTAGTAAAACACAATGAGGAATTAAACAGACTTCATTTTTTGGCTTGAAAAAGATACAACCACAGAAGTTGCCGCAAAAGTCCACAGAAATCATGAATCCTTTGTAGAGGCTTAGATGAAGTAACTGTTTATATTTACATCACCTAAATGTTTTTCATAATATAGGAAAAACTGTGTGTCCAATGCAATAATAAGAGCATGCATTTATGTTAAAGAAAACGAAGTACTTCTTCACACAAGGCATTATTAAATTGTGTTGTACAGCACCACAATCCAGAAGCTGATAGTTTGAAACTAAAATTAGAGACTTAGCAGATGCAGTCATCACTGGCTATTAAATTTGTGGAACTAGCAATTTAGCAAGGCCCTAGATCCCACTGCTCCCCAGCTGCAGGGAGGGCAAACAAGGGACATTATCTTTTTCTGTTCCTCATAGTCTTTCAGAGGAACCTATTGTCCGATAAATGTGAAGACAAATGGGCTGGCAGACCATTGGATTAATTTATTTCCCATAGTTTTATGTTGGCTTTGCACTCCTTAGAATGTCGTATCAGATTGAGGGGTTCTCTCTGTTTTCACTTGCTAAGATTTCACCTACCAGTTGCTTTGAGGCATTGACTGCTGTCTACAGTTTCAGCTTTCTGACACACACAGCTCTTCAAGAACCAGCTCAAAACCAAAGAAAAACCATTCCAGGATTTAAGAATCATCTTACCTACAACAGACATTAACTCACTGCACTGGCATGAAATTAAACTTCAAAATAGAAGTGCTAAGGCGAGCCATATGTCAAGGAAGAGGGAAAGAAATACGCATAACAATATCGGCAGCTCTTAATTATCCCACTTTTGGGAAATTTACAAATAGCAACAGTGTAAGAGCCACTATCAAAATGTGACAAAAAACAGCCAGAAAAATTGTGGAGAGTTCCACACAGCACAGTTAGGCACACAAAGGCTTCTTTCAGGCTTTATCAGCTTTCACTTTCCTATTCCTTTCACCTCCTTAGCTCTTGTTTGAACACCATGATCCACATCCTCATTTCCTACATGCAAATATAGCACAATTCCATCGTATTTCCTTCCCTATCAGTCTGTCTTTGCTATAATTGCTTGTGAAAACTGGAAGAATATAATGAAGAAAGTTCCTGAGGCTGGATTTTGGGAACACCAGGAACATTACTGGAAGTACTTGTACACCAGAAGAATTAACACATATCACTGTTTCATCGGCACTGTGAAATGTGACAAGATACAAAGTACTTTCTGAATAACTGCATCAGCCACATAGGTCATTGTAGAACATGCTGAAGGTTATCAGAAAACAACATTCAGAAACAAGGTTTTGTGATACTACCATTAGTTCATCTAGTCTTGTTTCTACTCTGATTTTTTTTTCTGTTTTTTGATGATGGATAGTTGTTGACCTATAACATATTATTTCCACTTAATTCTCAAAGCTAATTGATGTATCTCCTACATACTGTCCTTCAGACATGTATCTGGATTATAAACTTCTATAAGGCAGATCCATCATTATCATCATTACTGGAGGCAGAGGTGCTGAAAGCCAGTGTCTTGATATTACTGGTGGAAATTCCACCTGAATTCTGAGCAATGGAAAATGAGGAGAGCCACTGTGGACTACAAGACCTACATGACTCAAGCCTTGACTCTCGATTCCAGTGAGATGTTGGATTGCCTGGAAGAGGAGAAAGGCTTCCCAGATAATTGTTCCTCCTAGTATTCCAGCCACATGTCACAGCTCTCACTGGTGGAGAATAAGAAGGAGAAAACAGGAGCACTCAGAACAAAAATCTCTAATAATATGTTGAGACTACAGAAATAACTAAGGACTAGCAATATCTGGGATTTGAGTTATATGTCAGAGAGTCACAAAGCAGTTCCTGCATCTGCTAGAATTTTTTTCATCCAGACACTCCTGGTAGTGCATATTTTTTTCTTTACTTACAGGTTGTTTCTGAATATATTCTATGTCCTCCAGTTCAGATCCTGAGAAATGAACAGAATAAAATAGAAATGATGCTGTCGTATATGGTGTGGAGAACATCTCAAAAGATAATCATTGCAAATACATAAGAGCTGGCCTCATCTATAGGATTGCTTCCTAGTTCATAGTTCATTTTTATAGTTGTTAACCTTTCCCAGAGACATGGCTGCACAGGGTAGAATAACTTTTCCTTATTCCTTTGTTGCCAAGTTGTCTCTGGATGAATGCCTGAGACAGTCACGAACATGGCAAAGTATTTGCTGCAGCCTAGAATCTCCTCACAGAATTGCCAGTCTTTTTTAACTGGGTGGGAGGTCTCTTGGTGTAAACCTTTTCAGACTCACACAGTCAGATCTGTTTTTCTTCACACAGGTGAGTCTAGGGTTCAGCTGTTACACTGCTGGAGTTTGATGAAAAATGCTTGTGACATAACACCAGTCCCAGAAATGACTGGGGTTTTGTGATGGTGGCTTATTCCAGAAAGCAACAGTTTGGGCTAAGTCTGGGCATACTCTGCCACTTCTATGCACTGCATCAGATAGTTCACCTGGGCCTCCCTGACGGCACATTTCTCCGTGTCACAAGGCCTTTTTCCTTTGAGTCTCTCTGGGACTTGATCTTCCCAGAGAGATTTGACTTGATTTGACTGAATGGTGCCACTGATACACACTGCAGCAAAGCTACATAAGTTTACCTAAACTCCAATCTATTAATCTCTGCAAGGTAGCAAGGGCCATCTAAATTTCAGAAATGGAGAAAAAGAAATTTTACAGGTCTTTACCTGTCCTCAAGGTAAGTCCTTTCTTGAGTTGTCTGTCTGACTGTTTCTAAGGTCAACAGAGTTTGGATTTTTAGTGGTTTTGATCTTGGACAAACACACATCACTGCACTTCCAAAGGAAAGAGGGATATGTCCAAGCAGCACAACCACTGATGGTTTGCACACTTAGTGAAAAAAAGCAGTTTAGTACTCCCCAAACTTTCAGTTCCTGCTAGTGTGGGCACAGTCATACACAGCAAACTAGCAAGAAAAGCACCTGGAGTGGCAAGCTCTTATATTTTGGTTCATTGGGTCACCAGATACAGAAGTTCTGTGTATTCCTTCTATCAATAGTATCTTGAAAAGACCTTTTTCTCTGCCAGAGTCTATCAAAAGAAGACATACTAAGACGATCTACCGAGACAAGTAAAAACTACTGGAATACAGAGAGACTTACACCAAAAAAAAAAAAAAAAAGAGAGAGAGAGAAAATATCTATCTTGTAGAAAAGAAAAGATAAAGTTCTTTACAGTTTCCCATAGTTGAATAGCAATTCAATTCTAATACTGAGGGATTAACATGCAAATAAAGAAAACTCAACATTTGTGCCAACAGAAGCTTTCAGATAGTGATGCTGTTCTTAAAGAACCATCATCTCTGGAAGTCAAAAATCAAAGCAAACTAAACTCCAGGCCTCCTGGTTGTAAAAAGAAGCTCACAAATAGATCCTGACTATACTCTGAAAACTCGAGAGTCACACAACAAAGAGCACTTGTTTGAAAAAATTTTACATTTTGCCATACTCCAGTATTTGGAGAACATGACTTCTAGTTCCTCTTTTATCAGATCTGGTATTAATATTCCAGCAATATTCATCTTCTCTACTTCACCAAAGAGCTTGAAGGGCTTCAAGTGTATCACAAGTTGTGAAGAGGTTTTTGGACTAAGTATATTAAGACAAATATTTATTTAGATGCCTCAGTTCATCACATTTTCAGAATCAGATTTTGGTTTGCTGTAATTGTATACTTTAACAGAATTAACTCTTTTTCAGATAAATGCGTTTCTTCATCCTCAGACAATGATACAAGTAGCTCCTTACTGGTGGTAGATAAGAAAAAAAAAAGTACAGCATAGCACTAGAAATACACTATTTGTACCACAGTTAACAAAACGATTCTGTTTCTTTCCTTCATAAACAGCTCTCTCAGTATTAGAATTTTCTCTTTACTCACATGAAAAGCTAAATACTTTATTCTGATGTTTCACCACCCACTTCTAACTTATTTCTGAATACTTAGATAATATCAGAGCTTCTCCAGTGAATGTAGCTTCTTTTCAGAGCTAGAGAGAAAGTAGGTTTTGGTCAAGAGTTCACCTAATGAATGGCTATTTCATTAATGAATACATTCTTGCACTGAAAATTAGCTTTGTCCGGATTTCACAATTTCAGTATGTCCTAATTCCCCAAACTCTGAAAACCAAGTTAGAGAACACATGCTTACGAGGCCTGGCTAACATCTCTCTCATGGCCAACGAACCTGTGCAAAGGACCACCATCCATGAAGGAAATAAATCGTTCAAACTCAAAATAGAATGATTCCTAGTTTGTTAAAAAAAATAGGCTAGTTTTATGTTCTACAGGATATCACAGTCTAGTAATAAGAGTAACCTAAAAAAAACCCTCTTTTCTCTTTCACCTGTTTAGTTTGAAATCAGCCGATATTTTCTTTGATACCTCTGACCTCTCACAGAAATTCATCTTCTGAACCTTGCCAACAAGCAGATAATACCCAGGTGGCAACTGTATAGCACTTGAATTATGGACACCAAACCCTCTGCTTCAGCTGTACTTAGCACTGTAACATCCTGAAAGGAGCATGATAATATTATTAAAAAGTACTGATTGCTACTGTCAGGCATTCCAGAGAAAGTATTAACTTCTTTCCATTGCCTCCTACAAGTCTGTAAGGTGAAGAAATACAAAGAAAGAAATGCACGTCTTTGATGTTGCAAGGCTGTAACTGAATCAGTGACCCAAAGTTCAAGAGGTCATTGAAACAAAAGAGAGAAAAGAAGGAAAACAAAAGCCTGTTCACATGAAACTCCAATTCCACACTTTCTTAATGAGTTCTCAGAAGAGCCTTAACATCATTACTGAATTGTGAAAAAACCCCACCAAATTATAATAACAATTTAAAACAGAATAGACTAATTGCAGCTAAAGTAATGACTCCTTAGTATTCGTATGGCATATTACCAGAGGACCTTAAATTCACAAATAGAAACTATCTTTTTCTTAAACTTGATTTGATTGTTACTCGTTAATTCTTGGGGGGCATTTAGAGTATAATTAAGTTCTGATTTACTCCTAATGAAAAAAAGAAAAATTTTATCAAGTTATGCATCAGGATATTCTCATTTATTATTTAATATATTAGCTAATGGATTATAAGTGGGGTTTTTAAATGCTACTAGTTCATAAGTTTAATAACATCTACAATTTTTTTCAAATCATTTCTGCATCAGATCCCATTCTCTTTAAACAGACTTGATTATATCTGATAAAGGAAGTCTCAAATTGTTACTAGATTCTTTATCAACACAGGATTCAGTTTTCGATAAAAAACTTTATGTGCATGATTTCTCTTATCAAATGCAAGTTCTTGTGATTCTTTAAAAATGAGATTCCAAAAGTAGTCTGCATAGTCTAATTAGTTACTGCTCTGCAGTTTCTAGTTCAGATAATGACTGAGAGACATGAAGGAGCTCTGTGTATTTCCTTTTGACATGGATAGGTATTGTGTAGTGGTACATCTTGTTTGTACCTGAACCCTCAGAGGAACTGAGGCATCACTGTATTAGGTCCTGCATGAATGTCAGCACAGGCTTGGGCATAATGTCTTTCAGGACAAACCTCCCCAGACTTAGATGATGTTGTACCAAGATCCCTGACATAGAGAGATAACTCAGATAACTTTTATCACTATGGGGAGCAGAATAGCAGTGCTGCCGTGGAGTTTCACTCAAAGAGATTTATGTTGCTACAATGCAGATAACACCTCAACTTGGTGGAAGTTAAAATTATACTTAAAGTGTGAAAGGAGAAAAGTCAGCAAATGAAGTGTGAATCCATCAAGAGCTGAGCATGGAACCACGCACAGTGCTGCAAAACTCTACAAACTGGAAAAATACATGGCACATGGGGAGGAATGTAATAAACTAAAAGGATTATGAGGACCTGTAAACATCAGCAGAGTGTGTGCAACATAGACAAAAGGAAAGCGCTAGCTCCATGAGTAGCTCTTGGAAGATCAATGGGTAAAACAGCAGCAGATGAATGAACTGCCAGCTTGAACGCAAAAGGAACACTTAGAACTGTTAATTTGGACACAGATGCAAAAATCAGTGTCGTACCACTGAGAAGATTTATTTAAAAAAAACAAACAACAAAGAAGAGTTTTTTGGTTATTAATAAACTGGTGCAAAAATAGATAGTAGCTACTGCAACAACAAAAAACTTGAAGGGTTCTTTAGTGAGTGAACAGTTACTAGTGCAACTTCAGATTACTCAAAAGAGCAAGTCTCACTATACATACCTAAAGGCAACGTTACTCTGTTTTTTTCCAAATTATCTTAGTATTGCTGAATTAACAAAGAATGATCTCAAGGTTTTTAAAATTGTGCAAAAATTAAAAATCCAAGCAGAAATCCAAAGGCCAGGTTGTTGCCAGATCCATTAGTCACACACTACCATTGGTTCAAATCTTTATCGAGTCACATCCAACTGGGCACAGCTTCCTTCCAAATGACGGTTGCTGCATGAACTCTATAAAATTAATTTAACTGGTGTCAGATACTAGTGGACAAACATCCAAGTAAGACACTGTCATTGCGATAGACTCTATTATTGGAAGTTTCAGTGAAGAAGCCAAGAACTGGCTCGCCAGCAATACTGAATCATATTTTGAGTGATAAGGTGATGCCCCCAGCATAGAGATCTGACACGTTACTGATCAGCACAATCCCATGCCCAAAATCCTATGTTGTTTTGCACACAGAGACCTCTATCTCTCTTTTTCTTAGAGAGGAAACCTTAATTTCTCATTCACCAAATCCTGCACCACTCTGATTAGAATAATGACCATTTTTCTAACAATTCATATAAGTGTCTCTTCAGGCACTTGTTACATACCCAAGATGTAAAAGCAAATTATTTTTCACACTAGACTGCACTACTAGCTACTGTTCCCTTATGGAAACCTCTGATGTCTCATTATTTTTTCAGCAGCAACTAACGTATATCCCGAGTGATTTAGTATAGTAAATAGTTTGCAGCTTCGTCACACTGTGTAGAGCCGCTCAGATAACAGAAGCACTGTACATTTGTGGAATGTTGTTTAATAAGGGCTGCACATACAAAATCATGTCTGTGAAGAACTCCAGGCACAGCCTGCCAAAACTCAGACCAACATTTTAGCAAATTAAAAGTTTTCACATCTGTTTTGAGAAATCACATTATGGATTTTTACGGAGCACTGGGTCGTGTGCTCAACACCATCCAGAAGGCAAAGTTAACTGTATCGCTTGTATCTTGAAAGCATGCAGTGCATTTCATGCTTAAAGCAGGTATTTTTGGCAACATGTTCAGAATAAATGAAGACTAATATTTCATCCTCTGGGAATAGGATAAAAGTCGTACAACTGCTAGTGTATTTATTTCAGTCCTGTAACAACATGCACTTTAGGATATAAACTAATTTAATGTTCTTTGGCTTATCAGCTACGAAAATAAACTTGTTTCCTGATCAAACTGAAATAATTTACCATGTTACATTATGCTTTTTCACAAACAAATATACTTCTTTCTTTCACTCCTTATACAGTAAATAATCAGCTTTATGCCCAACATAAGAATCCCATTTCCAGGAAAGCTTAGTCCAAGTGTCTGGACATAAAAGGATGTCTTTTTAGAATAGTGCTGTGCAGGTAGCAGTAGTGTTTTGTTACCAAAAAAAAATTTTGAGCTGCTATTTTCTGTGTTCCTGGGTCTCTGATTCTTGGCTTGAAGACAGTCGGTTCTTTGTACTCTGTTATTACAATGAGGTAACCAAAGAAAGAGAGTCTTGGTTTGAGACTGTCAGCTGTTACTAATCACTGCTCCATGGCTTGCTGTGAATCCCTGCTTGCATCTCCCTCCTGCTCTGCTTAGCACACATAAAGAAGATAAATTACTCCCTAGTTTCCCTTCAAAAAGCATATTGTTTGTCACATTCCAATACTGTGAGGAAAAGACAGAATAATGTGAAGAGTTAAATGAGTATCTCAACAGCCCCACAGCAGGGTCCTTCTCAGGCAGATGTGTTTCAGGAAATGTACTTTCCTACTGGTTGTTCAAATGTATCCTGTTATATTGCAGCCCAAAAAGCAAGCCAACTATACTTTTCAGAACAGAAGAGCATAATCCTGCAGGAGTTTTCACGCAGTAATATTAGCATCACTGACACTCAGGAGATGCACCAACTGTACCATATTGACTTACTTTATTTTACCAGGAGGCGTTATACTTCATTGTTTATAAATATTTTAGCAACAACAAACAGAGTATGGGTGGTTTATGAAATTCTTCCTCGCCCTCAGTGACCCATACTGACAGAGAGAAGGATTTTAAAGGAAGAAACATAGAATGTTTTGTGTTGGAAGGGAACTTTAAGGTCATCTAGTCCAACCCCTTGCAATCAGCTGGGACAGCTTCAGCTAGATCAGGGTGCTCAGAGCCCTCTCCAGCCAGACCCTGACAGTTTGCATGGATGGGAGAGCCACCACCTCTCTGGCTGAGAGTGTTTCAACTCATTTTAAAAAAGTTCTTCTTTATGTCCTGTCTCAATCTACCCTGTTTAAAACTATTACCCCTTCTCCTGTAATAACAAACTCTACTAAAACATTAGCCCCCGTCTTTCCTACAGGCCTTCTTTATGTACTAAAATGTGCTAAAAGGTCTCCCCACAGGCCTCTGCTCTCCAGACTGAACAACCCCAACTCTCAGATTGTCCTCAAGCAGGAAGTCCATCCCTCTGATATCTTTGTGGCTTTTGGACCTGGTCTAACAGGTCCACGTCTTTCTTGTGCTGAGGACCCAACAGGTGGATGCAGTGCTCCAACCCCCTGGCAGGTGGGGTCTCATGAGGGCAGAGTAGAGGGGGAAAGTCACCTCTCTTGACCCACTGGTTATGCTTCTTTTGCTGGCTCATGTCCAGCCTCCCACCCACAGCACCCCCAGGTCCTTCTGGGCAGGGCTGCTCTCGGTCTGTTCATGCCCAGCCTGGGCTGGTACCGGGGGTTGCCCTGACCCAGGTGCAGCACCAGCACTTGGCCTTCTGAACCTCATGAGGTTCGCAGAGACCTGCTTCTTGAGCTTGTCCAGGTCCCTCTGTATGTTGTCCTGTCCCTCGGGCTTGTCAAACACCTCTCTCCTTGGTGTCATCTGCAAACCTGCTGAGAGAACACTCAATCCCGCTGTCTGTGTCATTGATGAAGATATCAAACAGTGCTGATCCTCTCACAGGCTGTTGAGGGACCTCACTCATCACTGATCTGCATCTGGACATTGAGCCATTAACCAGTCAAATTATTTATGCACTGAAATAAGCAAACTAAGATGAGAGCAATGTAGTGGAATACCCAAACATGGAAATCGTTAGGATAAAAATTGCTGTTGGTTTGAACCTAAAGCTCAGTAAATTTTTAACCAATACTGAAAATATATTTCCCTGCTGTATCAGCAGGGTAGCCTGATGGCCCAGGAAATACTTTCCAGGATGGATTACTGTCATATTTTTTAGAACAATTAAAATGCACTGACGCCAAAGAGCCAGTTGGAAACAGTGAAGCTATTCTACTGAACGAGCACTATCAGTGATGAACCACAACAAAATGGTCTTTCACTATTCATGGTTAACTGAAAGGTAAAAATCACTGTAAAGCCACTTGAGATTATTTGGGCCCCCTCCATTTACATCACTTAATGAAGTTCAGATGCTATTGTGCCATGGTTTCACAAAAATTCTTCTTCTAAGGACTAAACTGTGGCTAAACCAGCTGGTGTTTGCTAGCTTTCTGTCCTATACATTCTTTCCTTCTACTTCCCTTGTAGAAGTTCTGGTGTTCACATGACGCAGTTCTTGGATGATTCAAAATGAGAAACTGTCAGAAAAAACTAACCCTACAAAACCCAAAGTTGGTCATTTTCTGGTGGCAAGGATGGGACAGGATTAAAAAGCTGTGGGGGCAAGGCTAGTCATTTAGAAGCCACTCTCAGCCATTTAATTGGCTCTCTGAATTGCATTACTATATCCCAGCCATGAGATTCATTAGTCAGCTTGGCTTAGTCACGGTCACATAATTTTGGATCAAATACAACTGCTAATTTTCCTCTGAGATATTTGCCCAGATATCTTAACAGCACTGGAAGAAATAATATAATATCTAATTTCATTATCTAAACATTCATATTTAAACAAAGATAAATTAAATTGAGATTTGGGAGAAACTTGTCTCATCCGTTCATGTAAAAAGGCATACAGGGCTATATTTCAGACATGTATTTTATGTGGCTTCAGGAAGTCATTAGCTGTATTGATTTAATATTAATTAACTTCACCAATACATGTAGTTCTTTGAAAAAGTTATTGTTTTTTTTCTTTGCAATTTTATTATTTTATTGTTAGTGTTATTAAAAATCGTAATCTAGAGTTTGGATAAAATGTGTACCTGATCTTGTGAAGGGCTCAAATTAAATTAAATTGTCAAAGCTTAAATTAGTTAAATTGTCAAAGCCTAAATTTAACTTTTGTTTTCTGGGAATGCTCAGCACCCCAGAGGACATGTTCAGCTGCTTTTAGAATAAAGCTTTAGAGATTAATCATGTTAATTAAACTTGGGCAATACCTCCACTGTCTTTACCTAACTACTTCTTTTCCTTACAAATTTTCTGTCAGCATATTTTACCGTGACCTTGCACAGTGTTATTCATTTCCCCAAATCCTCATCAACATACACAAAAGGGATTGTTCTCATGGTCTCACACTGAGAGTTTACTCATCACACAGTGCTTAGTGGATGTAGGGGGTGGGAGTAGCCCATTTGAGACTGCTTCATTAGGAGAGTGAAAGACAACCTTAAAGAAACAAAATTAGGGCAACACTCCTGAGTCAACAGTTGCCATTATTGCTGTTCCACCATAGGAGTCCTTAACAAGCAATTGCAATTTCCTAATGAAGAGACCATAAAAAGTAAACAGGAAAATAATTAGGAATAAAAAGATGCTCTGTTCATAACGTTTTGTGTTTAAAGACTTAGTACAAAACATCTAAAGGGAATTTATATAAAAATCTCCATTGGCAAGAAAGTGCCATCTATTCAGTTTTAACATACTGAATAAGGAAAGAATTCATCATGGTCATAGAAATCCTTTTTTTTTTTTTGTTTCAAGAAGTCAGTATGCATAAGGACCAGAATAGACAGTCTGTTCTACACTGTCAGAACTGGTTGATTATTTTATGCATTTTCATCAGCATATTGCTGCATCTTGGCAGAATCCTGACCTGGAGGTGCTCGGTCCTGTGTCCACAGATGGGAACCTCAGCCAAGAGCCTGCACCAGGGCTCTGAGCACGCAGTCTCTCCTCTACCGAGCAGAATTACCACTATCCTGTGAGGAGCAGCTGAGGACTTTGGGCTTGTCCAGTTTGGAGAAAAGGAGGCTGGGGGCCGACCTCTCTGCTCTCTGCAGCTCCCTGAGGATGGGAAGGAGAGAGAGTGATGTTGACCTCTCGTCCCTGGATCAAGTGGCAGGACCGGTGGGAATGGTTCAAAATGCACCAGGGAAGGTTCAGACTGGACCTTAAGATACATTTCTTTCCGGAGAGGGAGGCAGCACACTGGAACTGGCTTCCCAGAGAAGCTGCTGATAACCCTAGCCCGTCAGTGTTGAAGAAGTCAATGCCTTTAATAAATTTAATTTTTGGTCAGCCCTGAAGTCTAGTTGGCCTAGATGGTCATTTAAGCCCAAAATGAACTGTTCTATATTTAAAATGGTCATCATTATGGATTGAAAGGGATTTAAAAGAAACAAAAATTTAAAAACACCAGAGGAAAATGCTTAAAACCACAAGAATTTTACTTTAGGAAAGCAAACACATAAACTACTTAGTTTTTTCAGAAGTTGTTAAAGAGCAGAAAAGATATTCAGAAACAGAGACTTTCAATATGATAAGCAGTGGCTGAGCATTTTAACAGTTTTCAAACTGAAATTATAGTCATGCATAAATGCATATGCTCACATGCACAGCCTCTACTCCCAGTGAGAGTCTTGCTTGCTCTGAGGAAAGATAAAATCACCAAAGGTACTAGAATCAGTCCCACATAATGTCTTTCCTCAGAGGGTTGCTATTTACTTTGGAGTGTAAGAAAACATATTCTATTTTAAAACTGCTATTTATGGGCTCTCATTTGTTAGTCAGTGATTAATGCTGGGGGCAAATATAAGCCAAATATAAGATTTGCTGACTAGGAGTTTACACATAGAAACAGGGCTTCAGTCATAGCAGCTGCTGACCAGTTACTGTTGTGGGAAAATTGCGTTGTGCATCTAATTGTGTAATATGTATATTCCTTCTTTCTTTAAAAAAACCAAAAAAAAAAAAACCAAAAAAAAAACCAACCAAAAAAACAAACCACAGGTATAAACTTTTAAACTCTTAAGTAGTGTAATAGGAAAATTAGGCATAAACACAAATCTCAGACTGAAATAGCTCACAGAGGACGCTGGACTATTCTGCAAAAATCAGTTTATTCCATTATGCTATATCAAAGAAAGTGTTCTGAAGCTATAGGACTTTTAGTATAGGTTATACATTTCAGCTTTTAAAATAATTCACTGGAATTTATTCTTGAACAAGCAGATTCAAAGCTGTTACTGGCTTAAGCACTACCTAAATAAAACATGCGCAGTATATTTTATTTTGATCTTCCAGGAGTGCAGTACCATCCCTCTGCATTAGTGTGCCCTAGTATAATCCAAGATTACACATAGATTATGTGCAGCAAGCATGCTTTCAATATCTAGAAGATTAAAATCAGCAGCAATTCTGGATTGGGTAAATTCTAGAATTCTGTATAATATAAAATCAAAAGTACAATATAAGCAAATATAATTGGCACAAAACTAGTCATAATATAATAGCTATTCATGAAGATTCATAGAATCAATAGCTCATGCCAATTTATAGAAGAGTGATCAAGCCAGGTGAGCAATCAGAACTACCATATTAACAATTCAGAATTTTTAAAGTCATCTTAACTAGACTTTTTTCTCCTTTTCCCTTCATCTTTTCTCTCTCTTTCTCCTCTTGTAATTATATATTTACCTTCTCCTTGCCTTTCCTATATTTTAAAATATTTTCCTTTCTTCTCTAATATCTTTGTTAAAGAACAGCATAGTGCTTTGCCTTGTGACACTCTGGAGAACTCCTTGTCATGCCTGTATTTCACACACAGTGGTACTTCTCAAGAGACGGAAGGGGTAGGTGAAGGAGGAAGACAGGGCTGAAGTCTTGGGTTAGTTTGCAGTTTTACAGACTTATGCCTGCTCCTTTCTGTCTTTTCTTCCCTTCATTCTCCCTGGCCTCCCTCCCTCCCCATCAATACTTAAAAAATCATTCTCATTCATGTTGTGTGAGAGCACACGCTGGGAGAAATTACAGGGGCTCTGCTCCAGATCGCCTTGACAACTTCAAGGCATCCCTGTGCGTGGGGACTGGTGGCACGGCAAAGTTTCCCAGGCCCCCTGGGGAAGGGGAGGGAGAGGAAGAGAGGAGGCAGAGGTGCTGGAGCCAGTAGCGTGTGGAGGAGAGAGCAGCGAGCAGGATGAAAGGGGCACATACATCTCCCGCGGGACAATGGGGGTTTTGCTGGCTGACTGTGAAAAGACACACTGAGGATACAATGCTTTGTGACACATGAAAGCTTCGGGGACCTTTCCAGAGTCCCATTCAGTTCTAAGAAATCTTGTCAACATCTTAAAATGCAAAGAATACAACCCCTTTCATTTTCTCGTGTTTTAAAAACAGACTTAAAATATTATTTTAGGCAATAGTTTTTGTTGGTACGCTGGAAACTTTTGCAGTTCTCTGAGTTCCCATTAATTGCAGTGGGAGGGGGGACTGCGCAGAAGGTCCCCAGTAAGGGCTCTCAGAGGTGAGCACTTGCTTCCTTCTCATACAGCTTTTGTTCATACTTAGGCCAGTCATTCCTCTGCTTTGAATGCTTTCTGCTATACGTGCCACTAGCAGTTACAGCTCAAGAAGAGAGGAATTGCTGTTGCCTGTGTTCAAGCTGAGAAATAATTGATATGACAGCAAGAGCAGGAATGAGACTGAGCGACCTAAAATAAGGAGCCATGTAGTCCCAGCCACAGTGCACACCAGGAACCCAGGCTGGAGAGCAGCTTACAAAGACAAGAGCATGCCTCTTGCTCCCTGACATACCACTTTCACATGGCTTACCACTCAGTCCCAGAATCGGTCCAAGAAAGAAACAGGATCACAAGATCTAATCCTTCAAAACAGCAACCTTTACTGGCAAGGTATGCCTTTACACTGACTCCTGATGATTTTCAGAGTGTAGGAGACTCAACCTACTATAAAGGAAGTACAAAAAAAAAACAACAGGCTTGGTTAAAGCACAGATAGGTGTGCCTGAAAAATCCTCTAAGACTGACACTGCTTAGCCACTGGTCCTGAATCTGTTATCTGTAAATGGCAGAATACCAGGAACTGACTGATTCAAAATCTCTGCATTTCCAAACATTCCCACCAAACTGTATAGGTTAACTTTTCATGCTCAGGTTCTAAAACAAGATTAAAAATAATCTTATCCAGAATGAAAAAATAGATAGACCATTGTTGCTACTTTAGCAAGAAACAGTAAGAACAGAAAAAAAAACCCAACCAACAATTAATATCTACAAAAATTAAATTGACTGGACTAATATGTAAGCATTCATTTTTTAAAGTTATGTTTTAAGTTTCATGTTAATACTGAAAAAATAATATTTTTAAATAAATGCTCTCTGAGATAAATGCAGTGCAATTCAATAGCAGATTTGAAACTCTCCAAAAATTATTAACTTTGTTTCTTGCATTGGCTTACCATGTTTGCATTATTTTATATTTACATTACTTGAGGACTCTAAAAAAATAACCAGTCTTCCATCCACAAATAAGAGGGCTACAGGACTTCCCGTTTGTATAGTTAAGAAAGCTATTTGTTACTTTGCTAGTGTTTACTATTTTCCTCTCAGAATTTCAGAACATAAATGTAAACTTACAATGAGCATTATAATCCAGTTTTGCAGATGGAAAATCTGAGTAGAGAAATGAAGGATCAAATACTTCAAATGTTGGATTTCTAAGTTCAGTTTCTTGCCATACTAATGACACTTTGTCCTTCCACTACAATGACACACATAAACCAAGCAATTCAGTGTGTGAATTTAGTGATGCAATTCCTTTTGCGGGTACAAATCTTACTGGCTCTAATGATTTCTGCCAAAAGGGCAGAAAATGAAGAAGGCTGAACTGAAAGGGTAAGTATGAAGCATTAGACTGGTTTTATACTTTGAAGATTTGATTAGAGACTGAGACACATCCTTGACCTCAGCTACATCAGGAACTAGAGTACTTTCACTGTAGCTCCAATAGAATGCATCTCCTCCTTTAGCAGGTAGAAGTACGATATATCCACAATGATTTAAAAGACATTTAGTTTTGCCAGGAAATTACTCAAATTTTGTATCTCCATATTATTTATACTCCTGCAGTCCTCTTGCTTTTTTTAAAATGCTTTCTCCTCTGAGACAGACAGCCAGAGCAGAAGGTGGTCAACTTTTTTTATATTTTATGTGTTCAAAGGCAGCATCTATATAAATGTGTAGGCAGTCCATGGAAGTATGGGTTAGGCAATTCCATACAGGAGGAGATAATAAAGCTAAAAGATCTTTTCCTAACTGCTTTTTTCATTCAGCACTTTGAAAGCATGATTGAGACAAGAAGCCTGAGCACTGGTTTGAGACAGATGGCACAGCCCTACAGATGGAGTATGGGCAAATATTTAGGGGAAGGAGCAGTGGGACATTTTAAGGAGAAGAACTAGCAAGACTTAGCTGCATCTGCTGAAAAGAGAAAGAGCATTTCCATTTCTGACAGTACCCATGAAACATTCCTTCTTGGAGTCTCAGAACTCTTTCCCTGGAAGATCTGCACTTTCATTTAAAAAACACATTTCAGCTATTCATCAGTGCAATCTGATTTAAAAAAAACCCTATAGAAGATGCCATAGGGAGCATCCCAACAGAGACAAGAATTAAGATTAATGTTGCAAGTTCTGCAAAGTTTATGAAAGACTATAAAGGTTTATTCATACAATGGTAAGGATTTTCTGAAACAGGTTAGCAGAATTTAATCTGTTTTAAGGTCCCACAGACAGAGGTGAATTGAGGTTGTCCATTGGGGATTAAAGAAAACTATTCATAGATGTTAATTGTAGCAAACATTATCGACATCACTGACAAGAACATTCTATTTTCTATTTTACAATTACAAATTATGTGCAGAGCATTTTTCAGACTATAACTACACTAATCAGAAAACATGAATTGTCTCACTGGAATATATAGGGAGTGCCACACTGCATCAGACCAAAAACCTTTGCTTTTAAGGAAGTGTTAAGAAAGCACAGAAATCTGTAACTCTTGTAATAGAAAATTATGTAACTAGGGGTGGGGTGGGAAGACAGTTGCAGTATGAGCTGCAAAAGAGGGACATCTTGCCTTGGGTAGCTTTAAGTGTCCTGGTCATCAAAACTCTTCCCGCAGAACATTTTCATCATGCTTAGTTCATACCCTTTACTCACAACTGTATCAGGTGAATATCGTTGTGCTTGAATTTACTAGGAATTGCTGCCCTGGACAGTAAAGCCTCAGGGAAGATGGGAGTCCGAGCAGTAGTCTACTACATGAGCACTACAATCATTGCTGTACTGATTGGCATAATCATTGTGGTCATCATCCACCCCGGGAAAGGTACGAAGGAAAACATGCACAGAGAAGGCAAAATTGTGCAAGTGACAGCAGCAGATGCCTTTCTTGATTTAATCAGGTATGGCTATGATATTGCACATTTTCTGTATCAATAGCTATGACAGTAATATTTAGATTCACAGAGAGCAAAAGTAGAGAATTTTAGACAGTGACTGCATAAAGTTGCCAGATTTCTTTCAACTGTGTGATATCAATATCTCTAACCCTTACAATGCTACAAAAGGATACATGGATTTATTTCCAAATCAAGCTGTTGCAGGGGAAGAAACTGCTTTTAATACGGAAAGAAAGACTGATTCTTTCTTTCTTTCTTTCATGCACAAAAGAAAGACCTCTGTTCTGCTATCTGCATGGGTCTTTTTTCCTCCTTCCAAAGCACAGACCTTATTACAAAATTCCTCCACTTTTCTTCCAACTTGCAACAGTTTTGTCACTTCACTTGATCCCCTGATTTAGTTATTCATTTTAATTTTGATTTATAGCCACCAATCTGGGTGCATCTACTTAATTTATTCAATTATATGAATGGGAAATAACTTCCAGGAACAGGCAAGTAAAATGCTTGAAATACAGGGCACAGACGTAAAACCTTGTTTTATCCTTTCTCAGAGATTCTGCAATACCTTTTTTATACAGCTAATATGTCACAGATGTATTCCAGGGAGTAGGGAAGCTGAGGTTTTGAACTCAGGAGCTTTTCCACAGGTAAAACCACCAAAATTTGGTGTTCCACTAACCCATTTGGAGAATCCAGAGACACGGAGAAAGGCCTCCAAGGATCATGCTGCCAGGAAGCGGGACTACAGAAACCTCCATGAAGAGGTTTGCGTTCAGATTCCTCAAGATTTATTCAGTTAGGCTTCTTCTAAATCCCTCAGAAATGCACAAAACAAAGGAAACCAAAGAAACAAATCCCCATCTGCAACAAACGTACACACACGTGTATGTATTATTATTATAGAATACTCAAACTCCAGAAGGATTTGGGGTTAAGCCACAACCAGACTAAATCAAGTGATAAATATCATGAAGTACTAGGCTATGTAAGTGCAAAAAATGTTTGCGAACTCAAAAGACATTAAGTGTTATTAAATTATTTATTAATCTGGATTCATAAAGCATTAATAAGTACAAATTTAAAAGTGAGCCCTGTCCCATAGAGCTTTGTAAATTTAGTAATTTAGCTAATGCACTGCTCCCTAGCAAGACCTGCTATACAATACTGAGTACAGAGATTCCAATTGCCAGGAACGATCCAATCCTACATTTCATCCTGGTAAAGCTAACCAGGCCAATGCAACAGTCTACTCTCTGTATATGGTATCACATATGTGTCTTAGGATTCCTTCAAAAATTAGCTGGTTAATTCTTCTATTAGTCTGTCCTTACTAAAGGAATTATTAGAGTATTATGATTTCTCATGTGATTTTCTTTTTCCTTCACAGAAATATGTTCCCTCCAAATCTGGTGGAAGCTTGCTTTAAACAGGTAAAAATATTTTTTTAATTTCTAAATAAAACATGAATAAGTAATAAATTAAATGTAAGCACATTTGCCTTAGGAATAGCACATTCTTGTACTTACACCAGAAACATAACTTACATATACTGCCAGCTGTCACAAAAACTCCTGAACTAAACCAACCAAATCTATGCTTTGTTTTCAATCATACTGAGACAACAATATTTGCTATGAGAAGAGAAGAAAACCCACATGGCTTGGCAAACCAAAAAAAAAAATTTTTTTCAAAATGTCAAATTCATAAGTTGACAGTAAGGTTCATTAAAGTGAACTCATGATTTGCTTTTCTAAAACAGTGTTACGTTAAACTGGGAGATACTGAGATATTCACCACCTGTGCAAAGACTGGAAGACTTTCAAGAATGTCATGTGACAAATATGCATAGGTTTAAAACAGAAGAAAAAATTTTGTGGACATTAACAAAAAAAAGCAAATTAAGAACTTCCTGTCACCTGCATTAGAAGTCCATAGGAGTGTGGTTTTTTACATTGCTTCTCAAAATCCTCTATTGTTAGCTTGGTCTTAACCTTAGATGGCCTATGGAGAAAATAATAATAACTAGTTACATTTATGTTTTTTAAAAGGAAGACATTACAGATTCAGTGAAACCTAGAATGTGTGCTTCCATAATCTAATTGTTTCATATTGACCTCACAGACAATCTTGAACTGATATTATTTGCCAGTTACTGCTGTAGCAATAAAAAAAGCTGAAATGTGGAGATCAAGAAGTAAGAGCATAAAGTATAAACTTTCCGAAGTCCAGCTGAGTTACATCGAATTGAAAAGAAACTGTAACATTATCTTTATTTATACAAACAGAAACCAATAAAAAAGAGTGACTTTCTGCATTAAAGATTTCTAGATTAAAGATTAAAAAGCAAACTAGACCCACGTCCAAGACTAACAAATGCCATGCCTCTGTCTTCAGCAAGGACGTTGATGTGAACTCAGTGCAATGATGCAGAAGAGCAGTATAGAAATGAAAAAGTCTATATCTAAACTAGAAATAAATTCAAAGAATTTAATGTAATAAAGTACAGGAATGATACGATCTTTATCTCAAAATAATGAAATAATTAGGGCATAAAGTTACAGATGTAGCAGCATTATTTTTCATAAATCTCTCAAATTTGGAAGTTATTGTCTAGAGCTCTTGAAAGCAATCAAAGTGTCTTCCAGATTGCACTTTCAAAAAGATTTGGGAAATTATCTAAGTAGATAACAAGACATTAGTTTGATCTCAGTTATAGTGAAGGACATAAATGTCTTAAGGGGAAAAGTAAAGACTTCATAATAAACAAAAATGAGAAATACATAAAACAAACTAATTAGAAAAACCACAAAGGTTTTGAAACATAGTTTGTACAGAGCTAAATAAGATAAAAACATACAAAAAGAAATGGAAATCACTATTACTGAATTTAAACTGGAAATTAGAAATGTTTTTAACCCTACATTACTTAAAGTTGAATTCTTGAAAGTGCCTTCATTTAGGAGATATAGGAACACTTCAGCAGTTTTCTAATACAGTTTAAAAAATTCTTTTGATTAAGTACTCCACTGCAACAGGAAACTTGGCTCAGTGACTAGCCCTTCTAAACCCATGTTCTTAATTAAAGATGTCCTGTAACTTCTGTTAACATTAACTATATTGTATTTCTCATGTGCTTTACAGCTTAAGGGAGTTTCTAGAAAACAATTCAAAAAACCAGGACATATGTGGTGAAAGTTTTTACTGACTTTCAGCAGCAACTGAAAAGGATTACCAGGATTAGTGAAATACCAGTATTTTAAATTTGTCATACTATTACTTTTTGAAATTGGAACCAAACCCTGGATTTTTATGTAAAAGTTATTTTGTTGTAGTAGATTTCACTAAACTAAGATCTTAGCTTACAAGGATGTGTAATATTCATAGGTATCCAGATGATTTTGTACATCTGACCCCATAACTTTCTTTTCAAAAAGGAAGTTCCATCCATTCTTTCGCATGTTTCTCAGAAGATTTGTGAACAATAATGATACATCTGGCACAAATCTGTTTTTGTAACACTGTGTTGGATGGCCCAAACACAAAGCACACCGCTACCCACAGCTGTCCACAGTCAGCAGTGTAATACTGACCCACAGCTTTACACACCTGAAAATAATCACTGGAATGTGCACTGCACATTTAAATCACATCTCCGGATAGATCAGATGTGCACATTCTGTCTTACAGCATCCTTAGGCAGGTTTCTTTCCTAGTTTGTACTGGAACCCACTGGAAGGCGTGAAAAGAAATGGAACTGTGTGAGGAGTATAACCAAAGTGGGAGGGCTTTTAGGTGGAGTTGAGAAAGCTTTTATAAAATTGCTGCTGGGAGATGAAGAGTCCTGATGGGAGACTGGAACCTTAGGACCTACCCAGGAAATATCTTCCTATATTTTCTACTGCTCCTCTTCCAGTTGTTTGGTCCCTTGGACTCCCTTTCCTTTTTCTCTCCAACACGACTGCGAGGTAAAGCTGCCTCCCCTTTCTTTTACTTCTCCTCATCCTCCTTCTTTGCACATTTGCTTTCCCAGAAGATTTTCTCCTCTTTACACTTGACTGACACGAATTTTCAAGCATGCTGGAGAGTGGTTTGATTCCCTCAGGACCCTGGGATGCATTTTGTCATGTCCCGTAGACCTCCATTCAGTTTCATCAGGTGATTCCAAACCTTTGCTTACAGCTGGAGGGACTTTGCTCCTCCAAATTCCACCTGGAGATTCCGGGACTTGAGAGATGGAAAGCCTGACTGCCAGAAAATGAAGACTGAGATAAAGAACTCACTGAGTACCTCAGCATTCTCAGGCTGATTCTTAAACAGCAGATTATTAATCTAAATAACATGTTTTCTAATGCTGGTTATTTCCATATGACATGTGGTCGTATTTCCATATGACCTTCACTACGCACAGATCATATGAGGTTTTCATGATTTTTATGAGTAACAAGAGATTCTGATTGACTGCAGCTAGATATTCCACATTTACCTAAGATTAGATTACTTTGCTCAAAATTTTCTCTATGCCTCTGCATTCACCCCCAGTTTAGGGATATCTATAGAAATCTTTGGGTTAATCTTTCAGCTCCGGCCACTATCTCTTCATTTTTCCTTCTTTGCTAAATTAAAAAATGCCGTCTAGCCTGGAGCTGAGCAATAGTGAGCAGTCTGCTTATCAAGCAAATACTGATTCTTAGCTGCTTGTTCTTCATACTGTGCTCTGGGGGTCTATCAAAGGGCAGAAGAAACATGAGCAAACTTGCGAAATCAAAAGAAACAGAATCAATCCAAAAAATTGGGGAGGGTCATTCTGGTGTGAATAGGTAGAATTTGATGCCAGCTGAAGCTTAAAGAACTGCATCTGATAACTGCATTTCTTCCGAGATATTTTTAACTACATATTCTTTCCCGAACTTGTCATAATCAAGGGAATTGAAAGTGTTAATCATACGTCCAGAAATTAATACTACCAATGTATGGTGTCTATTCCTCATGATAATTTGGGCTAGTTAATTTATATTATGACTTGTGTCATCATCTCTTATGCAGAAAATTTAGAATGCTTTCACACATATCCATATGGAAAACAAAGAAAAAAAAGAAACAGTAAGAAGATGGAATATTTCTGTCTTCATTTCTTTTAAATTTTTAGGTTTGCATTTAAGCAAACTTGTTGCTTTTAAAATCAGTGTTCTCTAAATGCATCATCATCATACAGGCTTAGCAAAGACGGTACTAATTACACTATTTCAAAGTAAATTATGACAGTGAAGTATGAATTTTCAAAATAGTTACCTTTGCAATTACCTTTTCTGCAAGTTAAACCACCAGAATGTGCTGCTGCCAGGTTATAAAGTTGCTTCCTTAAATGTCCTTCAGTAGATCAAAGTCAAATGGCTGTGGGTATCTGGTATCACTAACAAAAACAAAATAATAATCAAAGTGTAAACAACTGATTCATTGCATTATTCAAAACAACGACTATATTGTCTATTTCATAGTGTGCTAAGTTAAGTAAAATTAATTTCCCGGTTCTTCATTACCACCATGTCTTGTAAAAAAAAAGTCCAGAAATGCATTATATTTACATTTTACTTGTAGATACGGTTTTTCATAGAAAGCTATTCAAATTAACGCATTCAAATAACACTTATTTTACACTTCAATTGTCCTCTATACATGAACTTTAGGAAAAATTATGAGTATTTTGCATCTAAAATCTTACCAGGCAAAAATACCTCTCCCTGGAGACATAATACACCAAATGTCCTCAGAAATGACAGGATTCAGTGATGTTGCCTAGCCCATAACATATTATCAGTGACCGGACCTCTGGTCTCTCTTCTGAGACCCTTAAGCCTACAATGAGCAGTTTTATTTTGTCTAATTTCTTCTATTTCTGAAAGCTGCAAAGGAAAAAGAATTGGCTGAATCACAATGTGATACTAAACTGTCAGTTCGGGCTACATTAAAAGGTGATAACTCTGATTGCTACTGAGATAGAGATCTGCTGAAAATAAGAATGTCACAGAAACTGAAAAAATTCTCTTTTGCCACTAGTTACTCTGCAGAGTAGTAATAATCAACCCTGCTATTAACTCATCTATTTCAAAACACTTTCTAACATCTTGAAGGTGGTCCTTCATCCAGTCACTTCTTGTAAGCAGTGGGCTTTTTCACCATTTCACACAGAGAAAATATGTTTTGTGGTGGTGTCATTTGAAAAAGCAATACTAAGAATAAAGCTCAACTTACAGCCTACACTGTTTTACTCAGTAGATGCATCCCTTGTGATTCCTGTATCTGGTTTTCCTTGATTTCTTTTGCTTCACCAGGAAACTTCTCATGACTTTTAATAGACAACTTCAGGCGTAAGACAGATCCACAGAAGGCATATCCACAGGGATCTCCTGGGGCCCAGTCAGCTATAATGAAAGAAAGAGCAGCTCAAGTAAATACTCCAGAGCAAGTAAAGTTGCTCTGCTTCCCATTGCTTAGATTATAATTTTGAATCTCAACCTAAATAAGATGTTTCTCCACTGCTCTGGAAGGGGTTCCAGAAAGACTATTCTCCCTACTAATATTTCTGAATACTTACGTCTGGTGAATAAGGTGAGCGATCAGATAAGACATACACCTCTGTGGCCCAGTCTGGCAAAGTGGAAAAGGACTTTGCTGAGTGAGTTCCTAAAATCCATATTATACCCCTAAAGAGACTTACCTAATAAAGAACAAAAAGCATGTTCCTACGGTGACAAAATTCCAGAATGAGCTCAAAATGAAGGCATATTCTTGTTACCACCTCAAACTCTTTCTAACACAGGTGTTTCAAGGCAAGACTCTGTGTGATTGTGCTTTTTCCCATATAGATCCCAACAACCTCTCAGTCCCCCATCATAATTTTGTAGCACCATGGGCAACTCTAACCTAATTTCACATGAGGGGGGCAAATCTCAGACAAATAAAGACAATGCTGCCACTGAGGGAAAAGTGGTTTATGACGTAGCTCATGGCAGCACACCTCCAACACTGTCGCACAGCTGCATCACACGTGGTTTTGACCCAGTCAGGTAAGAATGAGAGAAGGACCTGAGGGTAATGGAGGAGAATCAGAACCAAGTAAGTTGTGATGTGCTAGGGAAAGTGGGAAGTGAATAGAAAATTTCGTAAGAAATCAGGCCTTTATTCTAGATTATTCTAATTAATTCTAGACCTCATTGTTCCAGAACTCATTAAACTGCTTGCTTTTCTACTTTCATCTAATCTGTGTGCCTGTAAGTTCAGCATACTCACATCCTTCAGACATTTGCTTTAAGGATTTTGCGCCTAAGTTCTTTTTCTACTGAAAAACAGCAATAAAAATGTAAGTGTAACACAATTACCATACTTGCAGATGGAAAAAAAAGGAAAAGGGAAAAGGAAAAGGAAAAGGAAAAGGAAAAGGAAAAGGAAAAGGAAAAGGAAAAGGAAAAGGAAAAGGAAAAGGAAAAGGAAAGGGAAAAGGAAAGGAAAAGGAAAAGGAAAAGGAAAAGGAAAAGGAAAAGGAAAAGGAAAAGGAAAAGGGAGTGTTTGATGTAAAGTGTTAGGCAGTATTTTAACATTCCTGACAAAACAGAATAAAAAACACTTTATGAGCACCTATATTACATTTCTATTTACACTCTAATACCACTCTGTAACTTAAAGAGACAATCCCATTCCTCCTTCCCTGGTTGTGTAGTTCCAGTCTGTGTATTCTTCCCTCTCTGACATTCATCAGTCATTGAGAGCTGATTCACCTCCACCGACTTTACCCAAAAAATGCCAACTTTTTTCGCTTGGTTAAGATTTCTGCCACTTTAAAAGGTAGAATTATCTCACTAAGAGATCAAACAAAAATTATCACAGGTTGGATGTGAGTTGGTGAGGCAGTGGAACTGGGCTTTTCCATGTCAGCCAACTGCTCACAGAGCTCTCAGCTGACTTCTGTACAGCCCAAATTATAAAAGATTTTAACAAATTTTATTCAAGACTTGACAGTATCTGAACCTTCATGTAGATTTGTTCTGCTACATATTATTCAGAAACTTTCCATAAATGTCCTGTAGGAGGTTTTATCTGACATTCTGAAAGACTTAGAGCCTTTAGAGGGATACCTCAAATATGTTGGAAAGAGTGCATAAAACTGTTCAGGTGCAGAAAGTAACATTAAATCAGGCTAGTGTTGAAGGACGGTGATACTCAGGTTTCCCATCTTAGTCATAATTACTTAGTTTCACTCAAGTACTTCTGAAGTGTTCAACAGTCTCCAGATATCAGTAATGATGTGAAAACTTCTGGATGTAGTTCTCTTTTCTGGGTAGCTCCAAAAGAATAAAAATCCAAAGGTACTGAATAACCTTGACCCCAGTATTCTGCTGCTTTAATGGACTAATTAGCATCCTGAGATACATAAAAAATGTCACACTACTGATATTTAGTATGCTTTGTGTCCAACAGAATTTAACCAGAAAGGAGCTGCAGGGCTTTTTGAGCCCAGATAGAAATATTCAGGATGTCAATTTCTCTTTGGAAAAACATTAGGAGGTGAAAGACTGGTTTTCAAAGTAGACATTTAGGACCATATTGATATTTATAAATCGATTTGTCTGTTCCACAATGGAACCATTTAAAATATAATCCTTTCCTTAATTAAAAAATGTGGTGACTTGTACTGCAGAGCAAACTTATGATTTTGCCATCAAAAGGGAAAAAAGAGTTATTCTATATTTCAGTTAGCTTCAGTCTAATTTTTTTTTAAATAAAAAAAGATGACGAAATGAAGAAACTCCAGAGGATAATATTTTCCCTGGCCAAAAAGACTATAAAATGTTGGAATTTTGTTGTTGGGAAAAATAGCAATTTATATAAAACACAAGCTAAGAATCAATAGCTTTGTAACAAAATATAGGAGCATGACAAATCTGCATCTTCGACTTTGGCCTATTTATGAGAAAATGTTTTCTAGAAGCTAAAGCTGAACATTTAGCTTTTGAAGTTAATATGAATTTTTGTTGCTTTCAGGAAAGCCAAGTTTTCATCATGGTACATTTTACCTAGGAATATTAAGCAAAAAATTGAAAAGTCCTACAATAATAAATAACAATTTGTGATTTTAAATTTCATTTGCTATGATGCATTGAATTTTTATCTTTCTTTTATTTTTGTTTTAACAGTTCAAAACCAATTACGAAAAGAGAAAGTTTAAAGTAGCTATTCCACCCAATGACACATCCACAGTGACTTCCATAATCAGCAATGTGTCAGAAGCAATGGAAGCTCTCACCCGAATGAGAGAGGAAATAGTTCCTGTTCCAGGTTCTGTGAACGGAGTGAATGCCCTTGGCTTGGTTGTGTTCTCAATCAGCTTTGGCCTGGTTATTGGGAGCATGAGGGAGCAAGGTCAAGCACTGAAAGACTTCTTTGATAGCCTTAATGAGGCTATCATGAGATTGGTAGCTCTAATCATGTGGTAAGTGCCTCTTCGATAAATTCCTTTTTAAGTTACTAACAATATTTTTTCATCACCGTCCGGCACTGGGCAGCAAGAGTCTGTTTGGCAGAAAGTCAGACAGTAAGATTGTATCTACCTTGTAGCTTTTTTCATGAGTGAACTCAAGAGCTGTAACTATCTGAGAAAATAATTTGCCCAAACATACCAATTCTTTCAGTGAGTTTTGCTTTGACAGGAGAAAAGTTAGGGCAGAAGTTTCTACCCTTTCACAGAGACATTCTATGTCTTTGTAAAGATAGCAATCACAGCAGTAAGCTGTTGAAGTTTCCTTATATCCTAATCGGAATTCATTAAAGGGAACCGACAAACTTCTCCCGTAATCTTATTTCTACACAGCAAGACCTTGTTATCATAATTTTCCAACATAACTGGTTCCTGTAGTTGTGGGGTGTAACGTACATCCTTGCATTGCAGCTGCCCTGCTCACTCATACACATAATTTTCCTGCTTTCTTTATTGTGTTCATTAGCTAAATAAAATAAATACCTTTTCCCTCAAGGTATGAAATCTTTTCAAAATTTCTTTCATTATTCTCTGGTCAGAAGGTTAACTATGAAAAGAAATTATGTCTTGTTGCCCTCTTTTCTGCAGAAAAAGACCCAAATCAACTCCAAGAGTCTATCAAGGAGCACACACGTATGCTGCCATACTAGATATGAAAACAAATATATTTGCTCCAATATCTGAAGTCTTTTCTCCTTCACAAGCACATTTAAAATTCTAAAGCAGAGGATTCAGATACATTTCCACATGGACTTCATGGCATAAAGGGGAGCTGAGATACAGTGGATAGATTCTGTTCTGTAGTATCTTACTGTGAGAAGACAGGTGAACATTTATAGTAACCAGGCTGTACCTAAAGTAGTGCTGCAGCAGAATTATGTTCAAGTTTTATGCTCAGCACCAGCTCTTTTTTCACCTCTAGCTGTGCTTCCTGATAGGAAAAACCAGGTCATCCCACCTGTGCTGCTGTCCCACAATGCAGCCAACATTTGTCATACAGATTTCTTAATGCTGATGAATATATCTATTCAGTGGCCCACTGGAAGAAATGTAACACAGCCAGAAGTGATGCCTGGAAAATAGGTGTTCTGAACAACATTAGAGTGAATATAAAATCAAACCTTTACTTGAAACCTTTCAGATTCACCATATGGCAAAAATCACGCATGGTATAGTAATTCTACAATTTTTATAAGGTTAGTTGATTGGTATACTTATCAGACACTGTCCAATTAAAAGATTAGTTGGTTAGGTAATAACTCCTGGAGTCCTGCCCCACTGAAATAAGTCCAGAGGTTTCTTTTGCCCCACTTGTGTTAGGTCTGGTCCAGATTCTGGTTGGAAAACAGAACGTTTTCGTAACTGGTTCTCCTCTCAGATTAAGACTAAACAATATTTAGGAATGCTTTTATAAGGTCAGCTTCGTGTTCCTAAATGTAGGGAAGAAAGATAGGAAAAATACTAGATGCTACAACTATACTTTAGCAATCTACAAAACTACAAATATATGAAGAATATAAAAAGCTAAAAATCTTGGGCATCAGAAGCCACTTGAAATCTTCAGAAGTTTTCAGACTTCTATGCAGGTTCCTTGCCAACAACATGGGAAACAGCACTGGAATAGAAGTGGGTGCTTGGCATAGTCTACGCATATGTTGGTTGAGCCTTCATTCACACAGGCAGAATTACAACAAAATTGGCTAAAATAGCTTTTAAATTACATTTGAATTCCAAGCAGAATTCATTTTCCTACCTGTCCAAAAGGCATGCCACACATCTTGAAATCCTTACCAGATGTTGAATCCATTGAATCCCACCAGAAACATTTACTGCTGTGGCCTAATCCAGGTTGAGCTGTTCGGAGTTGAAAAGTTCTTGAACTGCTCCTGAATAGGAGCATCCTAACAGTGAAATTCTGCAGTTATGCACATAAACACACACAGTATGGATGGGGGACCAAATCTCTACTTTGTTTTGTAATGCTATTTCGATTTCTTATTTGCAGGTATGCTCCACTTGGAATTCTCTTCTTGATTGCTGGAAAAATTGTTGAGATGGAAGATATGGGTGTGATCGGTGGCCAGCTTGCCATGTACACTGTAACAGTTATCATCGGTTTGCTAATTCATGCTGTCATTGTCCTACCTCTTCTCTACTTCGTGATCACTCGTAAGAACCCATGGGTGTTTATTGGAGGCTTAATCCAAGCATTAGTCACAGCTTTGGGAACATCTTCCAGGTATAACACAATATTTTAAAGCCATATTGTTTTTATAGTATTACTGGTTTAAGAAACAATTTTGCCTAACATTTGGTGAACTCTGTATTCAGTTGGGCACTGTATTTCAATTCTGCTGCTCTCTGATACTGACTTGAACTCTGTTTTCTATTAGAAACCCTGAATAGGGATGAAATTAATCTGTTTGGTGATGCAGACTGTATGGTCAGAACCCTTGTGACTTTGGTTAGTCTTGGTGTTTGTTATTTTAAGCAGATTGTAATGGCCTGATAATGAAGGATAGAGCTGGAAAAGGATATGCATGGCAAAATGGAGCAGCAAACAGAAAAGTCCAGAGGGGATTCCTACTGAAAGCTGACATTCTGTGCCCAAAATCCTGATAGCAAATTATGGATGCAGAACCTACAACAGAAATGCCACTTTTGTTCTTTGCAGGTGGTCGTAGATATGTCATGTGAATTAAGAAAAACTGTTTGCATGCGTGACAGTAGGAAACATTATTAAAATAAAGTGTACATTTCTATAGCATTTGACCTTTCATAGAAACAGCTTCCATTTCAATAGATTTTTAAATGTCTCCTAAAGACGGGGGATTTCAGTCACAGATTTTGTCATGCTAAATTTGAGTCTTTGGTGTTTAAGATTACTTTGAAGTAAAAATCTAGGCTTATGCAAGACAGCATACTGCACTGCAAGTGGATTTAAAAACCATTTAAAATTCAACTGTAAGATGACTGTCAGCAAAGACGTTTTTCTAACACAATATTCCACAGCCCCTCTTTATATTTTGTCTGTATTTTATCAATATTGATTGAGTTTTCAAAGACTAGAAAGCCTGTTAAATAGTTAGCAATAAAGGTTTCACTGGGATCAAGTAACTGAATTGCTGTGTCTTGAAAAACCTCTTTAGTTTGGTGAGATCAGATGTGGCCTGGCTTGGACAGAGCTAACTTTCTTCATAGCAGCTCATATAGGGAGATGTTTTAGATTTGTGGCCAAAACAATGATCACACACTGATATTTCAGCTTTCAAATAAATACCTACCTTTATTCCCTTATTCCTGACTAGTCTCTGTTTCTAGGTGGCCACTCAAGGTATCAACTGAACAGTATTTGCACAGCATCAGGACCTTCTCTGTCTCTCACTCTGCCCCCACAGTGAGTTGAGGAGTTCACAGTGGGTTGGGAGGGCACACAGCCAGGCAGATGAACCAAACTAGGAGATATTCCATACCATATCCATCATGCTCTGCAGAGAAAGGGGAAAGAGGACTTTAGGAAGGCTGGCCACCTATTACTTCAGAACTATCTATCCGTGGGAGGTGATAAGTGGTGCCTTTGCATCACTGGTATTGTTTTGTTTTCTTTTGCTTTTCTTCCAGACTTCTCCCTCACTCTTTAAACCCTTCTATTCTCAACCCTTCCATTTTCTTGCTTTTACTGTTCCTTTCAATTTTGCCTGTCCCATCAAGGTGTGGAGGCAAGCGCGTGGCTGTGTGGTGCTTAGCTGCCTACTGGTGTTAACCCATAGGTGGAAAAATAATGCAACCATTGATCAAAATGTCCTTTCCAGGGAAGCCTGCAAATAAATAAGAGCAAACATGCTTTTTACTGAAGGTTTGAATAGCCCATTCTGTATACCTTCAAGGAAACAACATTTAGGGATGATTCAATCACACCTCCATGACTTAAAAGTGAGAAGTGGGAATTTTAAATAGATTCCTGTGCCTGGGAGAAGGACCTTGTGACATAACACTGAATTTAGACACTTTCAGACTAGGGATTACATAGAGAATGGCAGTAATAAACAGCTGGAAAAAGTTTCCAAGAGCTTCTAGGAGAACATTTGCCGTTAGAAATGCTTATATTCAGCATTTGCATTTAAAAAAAATATTCTGGTAGGTCAGATAAAAACTAAGACAGAACAGTCTCTCTTGTCATTATAATGTGTGATACTCTTCTCCTTTCCTCTTTGCAGAATTTATATCATATATTACCCTCTTTCTTTTTGTTTCAGTTCTGCAACACTACCTGTTACATTTAAGTGTCTAGAAGAAATAAATGGAGTGGACAAACGAGTTACAAGATTTGTACTTCCAGTTGGTGCTACAATTAATATGGATGGAACTGCTTTATATGAGGCTTTGGCTGCAATTTTCATTGCACAGGTCAACAACTTTGATCTGAACTTTGGGCAGATTATCACAATCAGGTATGGAAACCACTGTTACCTACATTTAATAAAACCACATTTGTGATGACCCCTTGCTGGTTTACGTGGGATTAAAAGCATCTAGAGGTAAAAGCAAGAACTGCTAAAGTATCAGATTATCTCTAATTTACATCTTCTGCCCACAAAAGGACTCCCAGCATGTATTCTCCTCTAGATAAATTTTTAACAAGACTGTAACATGACACACCCATTACTGCACTTAATAAAGACAACAAGAACTGGCTTTAATTCATTTCAAATGTTTCTTTCTTAAGAACTCATGCAGCTGTTGGGACCTACAGACCTATAATGAGTACCAGGTAGTTTATAATGCATGTACAAAGCTGAAGCATAAAATCATCACAATGTTATTGCTAGGAGAGGTAGTGTTTTCCTGGTTTCAGGATACAAACACGGCTAGCTGTGTAAGGAGCAGTAAAACATTTTTATTACATCAGCTGATAAAAGTGGTGAAGACAGGTTATGTTTTCAAGCACACGAGCCTTCTTGTTTGAAACAACCCACTAGTTAGCATTAGATGATAACTGCTGTGCCTTAATTTCATTATGTTTATCACAGTTTAAGGAAAAAGGGTGATGGGTACATGTGCAGAAGAAAGGAACGTCAGCAAGGGGACAGGTGGGCACTGTGCGACAAAGACACATCTATCACTCAGGAACACTGGAAGTTCATATATAGTTCTCTTTGTGAAACCCACCAGTTTATTTCAATATTCATTAACATAAGGCAAAACGCTGCCTTCACCCTCCAAGGCAATTGTTTCACATTCATTAGTACTAAAGCTGCTCCCTGGAAAACCACCTGAGAAAACAAGTTCTTCCTAAACCAGGTGTGAACAAGCATATTTCTACAAAATCACTAGACTGTATGACTCAGGGTTTCTGGCAGCTTTCTGTTTTCTGATGGCAGAACGCCAACTGCTGGAGGACAGAGACTTCACCTGGCATGAAGTCATAGTGAGATGACCAGAGAGCAAAAGTTCTTGTGTTAGATCTGCCAGAACAGAACTATCTCCTAAGCTTTTCTTTTAGCATGTTTGAGCTTGTGGAGTGAGTTTTTTCAATGGGTGGGGACACGTAACTTTAATGTTTTTGTCTGGCCTTTGGCATCTAGTAGGGGATTTACCACCTAACAAAATCATGTTTCAAGGTTTCTGGACAAAGGTTTAGTGAAACAATTTGGATCAAGAGTCATAGCCTCCTGCAGTTATAGGGTGTTCAGATAAGGGACTAGGCTCATATTTTTATTTATTACTGAGCAAGTACCTTCTTGCTTTATATCTGGTTTTAAAGTTTAACAGATGGTAAGGAGAGTTTTTATTACAGTTTAATTACAGAAATCAATTGCTCTTGCCATCTCTTTGCACAGCATCACTGCTACAGCTGCCAGTATTGGGGCTGCAGGCATTCCTCAAGCTGGACTGGTCACCATGGTCATCGTGCTCACATCAGTAGGTTTGCCTACAGATGATATCACTCTTATCATTGCAGTGGACTGGTTCTTGTAAGTATTTTTATGGATGTCCTAAAGGCTTAGACCATATTTAACAGTGAAATAGCCAGGGGCATTCTGGCTATACTACAGTGTTTTGCTGTGGAGGGCAGTTGGAGACAAGTGTTAAAAAGAATCACTATTTCTTGCTATTAAGGTATTTTCTTAGAGCAGATGGTGAGGGGTGTTGCTTAATTATCATTCCTTTTGCATGTAAAAAGTTTACTTAGAAACCTGTGTCGCTAGGATTCTAAGAAATCTTTCAGATACACTGCAATTAAATAAGCAAGGAATTGCTTTAGTCTTTTATTTTTGGTAGGATATCAATGAAAATTTGCAATCAATCAGGCTCAGAACTGGATCAGATCCAACCAGTTCATTGCAGCCTTGCTGACTATCTAACCTAGGAAAGGCTCATCTGTCTACCCCATGAACACAGAAATTAAAAATAATTTTGTTATTGCCACCACAAATACTGCCCCTCAGTTTTTCCATACATCTCTCTGTAGAAGATGACAGACACCTTCAGATATACATATCTCCCCCTAGGTCCATGAAATAAACCAAAGGAAGACTCCTTCAAACCTCTATTTAATCTAACACTTATTATTTAGCTTTTCCAGGGCTTTTACCCTTCAGTCTTCTTAATTGTTCCCTGAACACTTGTTGTTGTTACACTTCCCTGTGTTGTTATCAGAACATAATGTCTTCAGGTTATTATCTAACCACCTGATGTAGGTGGATGCTTACCTACTTTACTCCTTGTCAAGCTGCCTCCTGCACCTGCTGGGGAGAGCCTTCTGAGAGGGATGAATTTCTGTAGTTTAATTTGAGTCATTCCTGCACAATTCCACCCTAAATTACACATCATACATTGTGGTCAGGAGACAAACAAACCTAAAAAGGTAGATTCTTGCTGGCTTACATGTTTAGAGGATACAAACCCAAACTCTTGATACCCAAGAATATCAAAATGCCTCCAAGAAGCCATATGCTCCCTTTGCCATCCTCATCACATGACTGTTTCTTGCTGTGAGGTTGTTAAGAGTATTAACATATTTTGCGACTCCACATCCCACTATATTTGTTAATTTCTGCAAAAGAAATCATGGTATTAACAGTTCAGATAAGTGAATTCACATAAAACAGGTACCTCATCTAGTAGCTGTTTAAGGGCCATTTTCGCAGCTAGTCTGCATGCTTCCTTGAGCAAGAGATGGAATTAACTCACTATTTTTTCCTTAGGGATCGTCTCCGTACCACTACCAACGTCTTGGGAGACTCCATTGGAGCAGGAATTGTTGAACATTTATCACGGCACGAGCTGAAGAACAGGGATGCTGAAATGGGTAATTCTGTGATAGAGGAGAATGAAATGAAGAAACCATACCAGCTGATCTCACAAGAAAATGAGAATGAGAAACCAATAGATAGCGAAACCAAGATGTAAGCTAGAGAAAGCGTGAGTTCAACGTTACAAGTGTGGGAAAACACACTCTTTTTCCGGCAATTTATGTCTTGAATTCACCAACTTCATCTATTCCTTGATTTCTCCCTTTATGCTCGCACTGGAAAGAATTAATGAAAATATATTCCAAACTAGCAGTGATCATGGTATATGTTGGCTTCCCACTTAAAAAAAAATTAACAGGCAACAACACTGGTCCTGCTAGACATATGCTAACTGGGGATAAAAAAAGAGATTGTGTATATGTTACTCAGTCCTGTGAATCTTTTTTTTCCTTTTTTTTATGAACTGGAAAGTAAAAACAGATAACAGAGCCTGAAAATGGTTTTATTTTTTTAAATACCTGTTGCGAAATTCCTAACATCTATAAAAACACAATCAACACTTCTAACTTGATAACTGCATCCAGCTAAGTAAATTAACAGGACTTTTGCTGTTTTATCTGATTTTCTTTCTTTAGTGTTATATTATTGTTCAAATACTAGCAGGACAATAAAAAGCAGGAGATTAATTGAGGGGATAAAAAGGGGGAAGATATATAAATAAAGAAAAGAAAATACCCCCAAATCAGCACTTTTACCAGCTGAGATAAAATATTTCTGAGAAAGTTATTTTATCTAGACAGTTTTTCAAATTAGTTTCAGCTGATCTTTATAAAAATTTAGCCTAGTTGGCTCCCACTGACTCTCAAACATTTACATATGCATGTATGTATTTCCAATCTGGATTTGCTCCCTTGATTTCAACATCACAACCCAGTTAAACAATCTGTGTGTGTAAGTGTGTGTAGGAGCAAGGCCCTGGTCTGGGACAGAAAATGTATCTTCATCTCTGTCTGGATAAAAGAATTTGCACACTCTGGATGCACTAATGAGCTACTTAATAAGCAATTATAAGAAGGCAATGCCAGCCTTCTGAGAAGGTGCAGAGGGTGAGAGGTTTAGATACTAAAAGGGCTGGATTCTGAATCTGAATCCCTGAGACCAGCAGAGGTTTACTGATTGGAAACCTCCCAAATTCTTGAGCCACTAATAAATTATAGAGGTATTAACTGGACTTACATTTTTCCATGTGGAGAAGGCTCCCTGTCTTAATGTGAAATTCTGAATTCCTAGAGAGTTTATCAGTAGCACCTGAAAAAGAAGAGAAAAGGCTCCAGAAAAGAAAACTAATGGGTGTTTTTGTACCTTTTATTAGGAAAAGATATGCAAATTGAAAAATAATAAATATGTTGAAACATAACATATGTTGAAATTTTAATTGGAAAGGATTTTAAAATTAAATATTGTAGGTAACTTGCAGGGAATAGATACAGAAAGAATGCAAAAAGGGAAACAATGCACTTGTAATACAATGGCTTTTTGTTCAAGATTATTCCCTGAAAAAGCCTCTTTCTAGAAATACAAATTATGTACTTTTTCCTTTTTTCCTTGTATTATTAGAGAGGTTAAACTGGAAAGTTTTATAATGCAGACACAGTTGGGAGAAGGAAAGGATATTAATAGACAGGCAAAATGATGTTAAATGATCTGTTTTATTAAAATATCCAGTTTTCTTCTTTCTCCCTCCCATTACCAAAATAATTCTGATAACAGAAATCAAGGATCCCTTTCCATTGTCCCAGCTGCCATTCAAGAAACATTCACTATATTGCATCTGTCACTTAAAGTCCATAAGTAGGGTATACAAGTAACTATAGTGAAAATGTCAGCATGCTGGTCAAAGACAAATATTTTTCCAGGCAAAATTGGTTTTTTGGGACTGAAAATTCCTGTCCATCTTCTCCAGTTGAGTAATCCAGACAATATGAGCAAGAACTCTCAAGTGAATGAAGTGAGCAGGGTTTAATATAGGTTATTGAGCAGTCAAACCAAGAAAGCTCTAAATGAATCTCTAAATGAATGACAGAAAGAAATTATGGCTCGTTTTTTTCTGGTTTGGTTTTTTTTGTTGTTTTTTTTTTTTTGCTAACAGAATGCAAATCTAGGATGCAGACAGGCATTTTCTGATAAATAATTAGAGATATTTTTATATAGATACTGTATTCAGAATGTGTGTATAAACATTAACTGTAGAATTTATGGCATAACATTTTAAATTTTTGTTAAGATTTTGTTTGGAAATACATTGCAAAGACAATGTAAAAGGCTGTCTTTCTATGACATCAGCTGAGAAAAACGAATTGTGTCACAAAGAATGTGATCTTTTTTATACTAACTTTGTTTCTTATGGAAATCAGGTATTATAGAAAGATTCCCTTCCCCATCCCTCACTGGTTCTGCATTGGTATGCACCCAGCGTGGATTGAGAAACATTACTTTGTAGATGTATTTTCAATAAAAATAGTTTTACATTACTGCTCTTACTGTGATTCAGAATTTCTTTCAAGGGTTCTGTAATAGAAGCTTTGCACAAACTCAGAGATTAGAAACTCAGAGTATGGGATTTCAGGAGTTACAGGCCATTTTGTACAGCAGGCCTTTAATATTACAGGGCTTCCTCACTACAAATACTTGTTTATTTTCATGATCAAAAGTAAAGAAGTAAAGGGTGGGAGGAAGGAACATTAAGAATTAAAGGAGCCAGTGCTAATCCCACCAAAGTTCATTCAAATTCAACTATATAAATGCATATTAATATCTGCAAAATCTAAAAAAAAAAAAAGTATTTACATTTTCAGTGATTAAGCCGCTGCAAAGTTGCTGGTTCATTTTGGATGCATAATCAGATGGTCTAAACCCCCATTACAGTTTTATAACATTACCACTTTCTTAGACAATCCACTGTTTTGTTCATGAAACCGGTTCGTGGTGCTGGGTTCATTTGGCAAAAGCTTCAGCTAGCAGTTATCATCTAATGGCAATGAACATCTCATCAGAAGTGTTGGAAAGATGCAAGTTGAATCACTTGCAACTGGAAAGTTGCATTGTTTGAAGCAAATGGAGACAACAGGGAGATGCCCTGCCTACCTGAACATGCACCAGCAAAACACCAAACAATGACTTCTTTGAATTTGTCTGTAGTGTTCTAAGTGTAAACAAATTCATTAAAAAAAACCAGAGAAGAAAAATGTTCAGAGAAGACATGGTGTCAGAGAGCACCTGAGCATAACTTTTCACAATTTTTTTTCTGGTTATCTGAATGTTCATTCCCCCAATCCAGGTAAGTATCTTTGTGTCTCTGGAACTACTCTCATGATGGGAAGACTTAAAGAAAGAGGGCTAGTGTATCACAGAATCATTTAGGTTGGAAAATATCTCCAAGATCATTGAATCCAACCTTTCACCGATCAACACCTTGACAACTAGACCATGGCACTGAGTGGCACGTCCATCCTTTTCCTGAACCCCTCCAGGGATGATGACTCCAACATCTCCCTGGGAAGCCTGTTCCAATACTTGACAACCTTTTCTGTGAAGAAATTTTTCCCAGTGTCCAACCTGAACCTCCCCTGGTTTAGCTTGAGGCCATTTCCTCTCATCCTCTCTCTTGTCACCTGGGACAAGAGACCAAGCACTGCCTGGCTACACCCTCTTTCGGGGCGTTGTAGAGAGTGGGCCCCCTGAGCCTCCTCCGAATAAACATCCCCAACTCCCTTAGATGCTCTTTACACGACTTGCTCTCAAGACCCTTCCCCATTGTCCTTCTCTGGACATGCTCCAGCAACTCACTTAGAGATATTAGTGGCACAGTGGGCTTGCTTACTCTTCTGTGCCCTCATGCAGAAGTGAGATCTCTGGTATTCCATAATTTTTCAGCAGTATTTTCATTTATAAGTTGGGGAACAAAACAGCCTTGCCATTCTTAGGCAAGAATTTGTGTCTCTGTAAGTGTGTGGCCAGTATAAAGCAAAGTGATTATGCATGTGGAAAATCAACTACTGGCACAGGAGAGTATTTCTTCTGAAGGACTGAATTCGCACAAGTGACATTTGTGTTCCAATCCAGGCACAACTGACAAGAAATTTAAGGCATTTTTTTTCAACTAACCCTTCCTTGTTTTAATGAAGTTACAACAGAAAAGGTGCAGAAGAGTGTATCTTGCTTCTCATGTGATCAAGTGTCCTAGTTGTGATAACGGTGTGTGATCAACTTCTGCTCTGATCAGCCATTTCCCAGAACAAGACAAAAATTCTGAGCTGAACTGATAGATCACTACCTGTCTGGATTTCCCTCTTTCTAAAGGGATCAGCTTATCCTGGAAGCACAGAGTAAGACAGAGGAAGATTTTTACACCTTCATGCAAAACTGAAAACTCAGACTTGCAACGTCAGTGAGGCTGCAAGATTTCTTCTTATAACAGAGAGCAGTAGTCAGATGATAAAATCCTTCATGATGAGCCCTTTCCTTTGCCCTTTCCCCCACCCAGCACCTCAGATATCTCTGAGATACACAGAAGTATGTAAAATTCCAAAATTTTAAGACACGAGCACCCGCATCTTTAACCAAAGTTTTCTTTAACATGCCTCATTACACAACTAGGGCTGCACAAATAATTGATTTTTCACTTCAGTGAGAGAACTGAAAAACTGGGGAGAATAATTCTTCCAGGGCATCATTGAAACAATTTTTTGTTGCTTAAAAAAAAAATCCTATCTCACTTTTAGATTGCTTTTAGTCTATTTTAAATTAAAACAAACTCAGCTGTAAAATGAACTGAACTTGGAAATAAAATATTGAATCATTTTGCTAGGAAAATGTCAAAATGAAATATTTCAACTTTTCTATAATATCTCCTCACTTTAAAGCCAATTGTAGTTATAGAAGTTGGCACAGCTTCACAAGTTCTTGCCTCAAAAACTACATTTTTCAGCAGTATATTTTTATATTCATGCTTTTTCTTTGTTCTTTACAACTTCCTTTCTCCAGACATTGCACATTTTTCTGGTGTTCCCGATTACTTAGACTTTTTTCTTCATTGTAGTACTGCCGTTTTAAGAGCTTTTTAAAACTCCTGATACTTCATAAAAATGCTAAAAAATCAATCCTTTTCTGATATTTGTCCACTGTAGTTACTATTACTCTGGCTCCTAAACTTGTGTTCATTTTCTGCATTTCTTTTTTCAAAACCTTAATCAGTTTCCCATTTCCTGCAGTACCATATTCCTCTGTCTGTCTGTCCCACTTGTTCTCGTGGCTTTACTTCTCATTTTTACAGCTTCTCCTCCAAGAACTCCCCTGCAGCAGGTCTTCATACACCCAGATTCAGGTCTCAGGAGTATTCTCAGTCTTCAACATGACTCAGCCTTTCTGAGTTTTGGTTCCTGACCAATAAGATATGGGCAACAGCATTGCCCTGGCGCCAGGTTTTCCAGAGAAATTAAGATTGTGGAGAGCCCATACAACGGGGCTGACGCAGACACCTGGGCCATGTCTTGGGCACTGGATGGTACCCAAGACCCTGAGGATTTGTGTAGCGCCCTTGTAATTTTACCTCCTGTGCTCTAGATACTTGGGTGAATTTAAGAATTTATTCTACCCTCTCTTCAAAACAGAAATCAGATTAATTTGTTCTTCATAATTATACCTAAAACCAGGCCGAATCCTGTAGTGCTCCCTGGCTCTTTCCACTGGCAAAAGCCCATAAATAGCAAAGAGAGAAGGATAAAATAATGAACTGACTTGGATTTCAAGCACTACGTTGCAAATGTATTCAGAATAACATTAGTGCTGATGGCAGATGGCGACCGTCGTTCTTTCTGAGCAGGTGCCACACAAACATCTCTTCACAGATCTTCCGGTTCACCTTGCCCGTGACCCACAGGCCCTCTCCTATTCCAGTCCTGCTCCTCTCCCAGGCAGCAGCTCCCGGCCAAGCCAAATTGCCTGGTGGTTTTGTGATAGGCACAAATGGGGACTGGGATGAGACCACCCAGCTTGCTTTCATTTACAGGCTCAGCCAGGATGTAAGCCTGAGTCTCCAGAAGAAAAAGCCGACAGTACTAACCCACTGTGCCACTTAGCCTGCACAGTGCAAAAGAGCTATTCAGCTGCTGCCAGCGCTTCATTTTCAGATGTACTGTGGCTCTGTAACAATCAGCCTCCTAAAAACTGCAGTTTCCCAGCAGTAACAGCCAAATTTTTTTGTCTCGCTGGATTATGCTGCCATCGTGTGGCAAATGTTTTTTTTAAAGGCACATTTTGCATCCAATTTAAAAAATTAAGCTAAATGTTCTGATGAACAGTTGAACACAGCACTTAATACATTGCGTACAGCATTTAACACTTGTTCAGCTGCAGAATGTTGTTATTGTTATTACTATTATGCTTACTCACATAAAGAACATACTTGTTCATCTTGTCCTCTGCTTGACACAGCCTTGAAGAGCTTTAGTGTAACACTGTCATTCTTAAATTCATTCTTTGGTGTTTGTGTTCGTGGTCTCTGCTTTCTCTGAGCATCTCTCAGGCAAGATGAAGGTGTCTTGAGGAAACTGAGTGCTGAAGTTCCCAAAACATTCCTTTATGTGTATGGGCTATTCTGCTAGCAATAATTGCTAACATAGCAGAGTTTCACACAGCACTAATCCGTCTTCCAATCTCAGTTGTTTCCCTTGAAGGGCTTTCTCTTGGTAATCTGATGTGCCCCAAGGTTTTATGAAAATGCTGTATTTGCACACTTGGAATCTGTACCTGCCAATTTGTGCCCCTATTGAAACATACAGATTGTACCTTGACACAATTCATGTCAAAATGGTGAGAAGCAGCTGAGGGACCTGGGGGTATTTAGCCTGGAGAAAAGGAGGCTCAGGGAAGACCTTATCACTCTCCACAACTGAAGGGAGCTTGTAGAAGTGTGGGGGTTGGTCTCTTCTCCCAGGTAACAAGGGACAGAACGAGATGAAATTACCTCAAGTTGCACTAGAGGAGGTTTAGACCAAATATCAGGGAAAAAATGTTCATGGAAAGGGTTGTCAAGCATTAGAATAGGCTGCCAGGGAACTGGTGGAGTCACCATTTCTGGAGTTCTTTTAGTGTTGTGTAGATGTGGCACTTGGGGACATGGTTTAGTGATGGACTTGGCAGTGCTGGGTTAAGGGTTGGACTCGGTGACCTTAGAGGTCTCTTCCAACCTAAACAGTTCTGTGATTCTATGAAGCAAATGCTGTGTGGCATCTGGCCAGGGCCTAAGCTGCTCCTTTACAAACCAGCAGTGCTGCCAGTACTTGTAGTACTTAATACTGTATTGAAAACTCCTAAAGACAGATTTGGAAGAATTTTGCTTACACTGTCTTTAAATCCTTTCCAGCCCTTAGCACTGTCTAAAAACATCATATGACAAAAAGGGCCAGAAAGCAAAGAAAAAGGGTTCAAAATTATTATTTTTAAGTCAGAGTCAAAAGGAATCAAGTCATGATTTTGAAAATTAGATATTTGTAATAATGAATCCTACTAAAATTACATCCCTAAAAAAGTTAGTCCAGAAAATATTGACATTCCTGGAAATTACTGTCTTTGTCAAACTGCAACAGGTGTTTCACAGTTCAGCAGTAATCAAACCACTATGAAACTCCACTGCTATCAAAAAGTGCACCGTCTGGTAGAAATGCAAAGAAGAGTTTCAAAATTGTAAATATAATTCCAGGAGCATGGGCTGGACTTAGTTTACTGCCAACACAAAGCAGCTCTTCTATTTCAGAGCCATCCCCAATAAACTGCAGTCAAACTTTGCTTGTTCCCTCTTTCTTTTCAATTCATTACTTTCCACAGTATACTTTAGTCTGGTGGGTAAAGCATTCTCCAAATATAAGCTCAGCTGTGAACAAAAGAGAGAATTGAAAGGGTAAAAGGGTGCAGGGGAGATATTGAGAACAGAGCAGCAATTCTGATTTCCTGCCATGGTAAGATAATAACACAAACCCACTCGGCACATGAGCAAACATAGAAAGATATTGCTAGGGAGCTGACATGATTCCAGCAAAAACAAAATCTGCCTCAGGGAAAATCTGCCTCATGGACCTGCTGCACTTCTTTAAGTGCACTAGGAAGGAAATTAGTTGCACTAGTGGATGCAATGTATCTGAATTTTCAGAAAGCCATAGATAATTTACCACACCAAACATTAATAGAGAAAATAAATTGCCATGGACTGAAGGATAGGTCCTTTATGGATTCAAAGTTTGTTACAAGATGAGAAACAAGTGGTAGGGTTTAATTAACACTTCTTGGTAAAAAGAAGTGTTTAAAGTGAGTCCACACACAAAATGGTTTGGGGACTAATTTTACTGAACAGCTTTATCAATTCCACCGACAAGAAATTTTACAGTGCAATCTCTGTAAGTGATCAAATAACACTTTGCTCTTTAAAGTACATGTTACTTAACAATGGCATCAAATTCCAGAAGGAGCCCACTAATCTGAATGGGTGACAGGCTGCCAGATGATCTTCTCTTAAGACAAATACGAAGTAGTACACCTAATAGGGAAAAAAATTCTAAATGGCAGCTACATTATGCTGAACTCAAAGCTGGCAGTTATGAGCCAAAGAAAGGATCTTAGAGTTGCTGCTGTTTCCAGGAATCGCTGGATCAATCCACTGGCCAAAAAAAAGGCAGCAAGATGCTAAGAGTCACCAGAAAAGGTAGTCAGAACAAGGAGAAAAGAGGACATAATTTTGCTCCTATGTAAGGTCCTTGGTGCAGCCACCCCTCAAATCCCTTAGGATGTTTCAAGGATGTAGAGGAACTAAGAGAGTTGCACAGAAATGAACACTAAGTAAAACATTCACAAGCGGTGATACAAAAATCTGGGAGGTACAAAAAGGTCCTGAACTGCAGAAGCTGTATGATAAAGAAAAACAAAAACAAGAAGGAAATGGATAAAGCAAATCTAGAACTGCTAATCGCCATATCCAACAACACTAGTCACAGGGATAACTTGATGACACTGCTGGGCAAGTACTTTAAAAGTGTTTAAACTGGTCAGGGAGTACAGCTTTACAAAGTGGTAGTGAAGTCTGGAACAATATTGTCACAGGACATGCAGAGAGACAGTATCACAATAAGGCAACAGGTTCAAAAAAGGATTATATACATATTCAGAAACAAGCAGATACTAAAGGAATAAGGAAAGACAAATGCTCCAACATCCTTAACATAACTACTTTGAAAGTTTCGGAAGCTGCCCAGAGAAGTGGTGGCTCACATGCTTTCACTAAACACTGTCTCCAATGCTGGGAGCTGAGAAAATACTGGTTTTAACAGAACAGTGGTCTGATCTAGCAGGAGATTTCTAATGTGTTTATTTTTTCCATCTGCCCCACAACAGCAAGCATTTAGGCAACATAATATGGCTCATTCTGTTATCTGCCGAATTCTATGACACAGTCATTCCTTCTGTGACTTTCCACTTCACTGACACATTCCTTCAAGTTCTGCATCTTGAATAAAGTAGTCACTCTGGAGCTGCAAATTGATGAATCATACGTGTCAGGAAAAAATATTTTCTGCCTTCCCACTTGTGATGTTGTGTGTGCTCGTGCGTAAAATTCACTATCTTCCTCCTTTGCAACATGTTTCAAAATTCCTTTGCTAAACCTTTCACAAAACTGACGTAAATTCCCAAGCACAGGCCTCTCCTCTAGGCTTGGAGCAGTAAGACCCACTCCCAAGAGCTGCCAGTAAGCACCATTATGCAGTTTGGGCGATGTAAGAAACACCAGGTGAGATGCTGAATAAAATGTCACATCTTCTCATCTCTTGCTTTATTGTTCCTTAATCAATTTCAGAAAACCCAGTGGAGCAGCCTGGTAAGTGCCAATACAGAGCTGTAAACTAAAGCTCTGCTGTTTTCCAGACAATAAATTTATGCAGACAAAGTTCAAAGTCTCAAGCAGGGAGACTTCAGCTCATTTACATGCACTTTACCAAAATACTACTTTCCATATTCTTATGCTTCCACCACTGTGTGAAATATTCTCTTAAAGAACTTGGGAGATTATTGGGACTGTGGATTTTTACTGTGGGTAAAAATACTTTGCTCTCCAGAAGCCAGACTTTATTCCAGATTCATTCCACTCTTTTGGTTGGAGAAAGCAACAAGAGATAAAGAAAGACAGCAACTTGATGAAGCAATTCATCATTTGTTAATTAAAGTACTGTTAGAACCAGTCACTGAAATCCTCCATTTAAAATGTCTTTAATACAAATTATTTTTAACAAACTAAATTATTATTTTTAATTTCTAACACAAACTATCATTTAAATGTTCTTGTTCAAATTTTTAATGGATTTTATCATCTTTGGTTAGCGAGTCTTCAAAAGCATTTTATTAAAAGCATATTACTTAGAAAACCTAGCATTAAGATATGTAGAAATGGCATACATAATGTGATGTTCCTATTCGAACCAGTGTACCAAGTGTATGGGAATGTGAGACTCGTGATTTCCTTCCCTGAACAGGTGAGGGCTGTAAATAGTTATAATCCAGTCATAGAGACCTCACTGATTGGCCCAACTGGCCAGGATTAAACATACCTTCAGCTGACACCACCGAATGAAGCACGCATTTATAGCAGAGTACAAGGGATAGCAGCTCCGTTCATTTGATTTTTATCCGTTTTTATCTCTCTCCTCCTTTACTCAGTTTTCTCTCCCGACTCTGATTCTCTGGAGCTCAGACTGGTGGGTTTTGTACATTTATGTACACTGCCTGTTAAGCAAGAGGGCTCCTGGAAGTCCCTCTCAGAGACTGCAGCAGTGGATATCTATCCTTGTGTCACGAAACTGGTCAGTGTGAGAAGCAGCTAGAACAAGAACTTGTAGCTCCCACATGCTAGAGGTTTTGCATTTTTAAGCTGCACTAAACCAGTGAGGTTTGAAGTGCTTTCAGCTAAGCGTTTTTATCCAGAAGTGGCACCACATGGAGGAGTTCAGAGAAAGCTTGAGCAGTAGATGTGACACACAACTCCGCAGATAAAGCAAGTCCGTAGACTGGGAGTTTTCTGCATCCCTTCCTCAAGTGGATTCATATTCTTTGCAGTAACCCCTTACCAGGATGAAAGTCGTCCTAGCTCAGGCAGGGTGAATTCTTCGTTCTGCCTGACACCTAGTGGTCCTGAACAGAAATATTTTCAGCAGTTCTGCACAGCTTTTCTTCGGGTTTCCCGTTTGGATTGTACACACTCATCCTGTATCTCATATGAAAAGTTTACTGGCTTATGGTCTTTTCTAGCATCTTCCTCTGAAAATTATTTAAATCACCCTTTTGATCTGAATGCCGCTTACATTTCAAGTGAAGCAAAAAACTTAAATAGAAGTTTAGAGCTGTCAACTGATTTTCAAGAGAATCACTTGCCATGGGTCTTTCCCATGTGCACAAGAATGTTGTGGAAGAGGAAGAGATCTGATACATGACCAACATAATAATGGTACTTTGCTACACAAGTGTCATGTTTTTAAAAGTAGCCAAAGTACAGATTTTCTAGACTAATTGTGGAACCTTTGGACGTGGCACTAAGTACAAGAGATGTGTGAAAATTCATCTTAAATTGGATGAACCTTAATTTTCAATTTTCATTATTCATTTTTAAGGAATTAATATCTTTTTCAACTATAATTTTCAAAAACAAACCTAAAAACTACTAGTATGAAATGCAGTACCAAAAAGTCAAAATCCTGAAAGAATGGATAAAAGTAGAAAATAGTTGCAGAGTTTTTTTTCCAGGGCATTAAATAAAAACTCCTCACTGATCATCTTTGGCTACATCAGTTCAAAAACTATGTAACAGCAAAAAAGCCTTTCAAGAAAGACAAGACTCCCTTGAGGGCAGAGAGGCCCTGCAGAGAGACCTGGTAAATTAGAGAGATGGGCAATCATCAACCATGTCTATTTTAACAAGGGCAAGTTCTAGATTCTGCACCTGGGGCAGGGCAGTCCTGGATGTACAGACAGACTGAGGAAGGAGATGCTGAAAAGCAGCACCATGGAAGACAACCTGAGGGTCCTGGTTGATGACAAGTTGAACATGAGTCAGCAGTGCCCTGGCAGCCAGGAGGGCCAACCCTGTCCTGGGGGCATCAGGCACAGCATCACCAGCCAGGCAAGGGAGGGGATTGTCCCGCTCTGCTCTGCGCTGGGGCGGCCTCACCTCGAGTGCTGGGGGCACTTTTGGGTACCACAGCGTAAGAAAGGCATTAAACCATTAGTGAGTGTCCAAAGGAGGGCCATAAAGGATCATAAAGGGCCTTGAGGGAAAGCCGTGTGAGGAGTAGCTGAGGTAATTTGGTCTGTTCAGCCTGGAAGAGACTGAGGGGAGACCTCATTGCAGTTATAACTCCCTCACGAAGGGGAAGAGGAGGGGCAGGCATTGATCTCTTCTCTGTAGTGACAGTGACAGGACCTGAGGGAATGGCCTGAAACTGTGCCAGGGGTGGTTTAGGTTGGACATCAGAAAAATCCTTCACTCAGAAGATGGTTGGGCACTGGAACAGGATCCCCAGGAAATGGTCACAGCACCAGCCTGATAGAGTTCTAGAAGAGTTTGGACAACACTCTCAGGCACATGGTGTGACTCTTGAGGTGTCCTGTGCAGAGCCAGGAGCTGGACTTGATGATCCTGATGGGTCCCTTCCAACTCAAGATATTCTTTGATGCTGTGATTCTATGAAGAGAAATTTTACTGGAGGAATGTAAAATCTCCTGGCTGAAAGGAAGGAGTAGAACCAGTTGGAGTGCTACTAAAGAAGGTGTTAAGAGGCCAAGATCTCCATTAATTATAAAGAAGATGTGTCATTTATGCTCTCCTCTAATGAAAAAGAAAAGTGGCAGTCCATGAAATGAAAGGTTGAAAATTCACACACTGCAGTTAGTTACTTCAGATTATATTAAGGTGAAGATTTCAGCAGAATCCAAGAGTTTCCGTGTTTATAAAGACAAGAACATTCATACAACATATAGAATCATATATAGACCTCTGAAAGAAGTAGAAATTCGCCGCTTCTCTCAGTAGGTTAGGGTGGTTAGGGCCACCGGTGAGATGGCTGGAGAGCCACAAGGCCCAAAACCAGCCCGAGTTTGCTGGTGGGCCGTTGCTAAGGTCTGAGGATCCCCTCTAGTTAGGGCGAGTTCCTACAGGACCTTGCTCTCACATTTTAATACAGGGTAATTCTCCTCAGTTGGTCGGCCCATTAGCCTATCACCCCTTTTACTCCCTATAAGCTTATGCTCCAGAAAGTTCTCCCTTGTTTGATACCCCATTGGTTGTTAGGCTTCTTGTTCCACCTCTCTCCCTCCCACTGGTTGCCATTCATGTACCTCATGTTCCCCCTCCCCTTGGTCCTCAGAGGATTGGTCCTGATACTCTGCCTGCCCCTTCCTTCCCATATATAAACTGTGTACCCTGCTCTCCAGCTTGTCTTCTATCCCTGGAGCCTCTGCACCCGGACCCTCCAATAAACCTGTTTGCTGAACCCCATGTAGAAAACCCTTCTCGCCTCTTTGCCACCAGCCATTGCTCCTGATCCTGTGTGCGTGAGTGCATGCGCCCTGCACCATCGGGTGTGTGTGTGTGTGCCCTCGCCTTCACCCAGCCCCTCCATGCCAAAGCAGCTTCCCCTGGCTGGGGACCCTTCTGGAAGGCTGCAGCACCTTACCATCACCCCACAACGTGGCACCTCAGGACACCCACTAGTCTCTTTATGCTGAGAAGGAGGAAAATCCCCCAGGAGCACATTGGATCACATGCTGTGTTTAGAAATTTAGCACTTTCTCTGAAGCTTTAGCTTGCAGTTGTTGCCAAAATTAGATTATCAAATGAGATGGACTCTGGAGGCCTGATCCAGGATGGCAGCCCTCACAATCCCCTGTTACCACAGCAGCATAGGAAAGCAGAAGACATTTACAATTATTACTGGAGGATGGGAAGGCAAAAAAGCGGGAGCCCTCATACCCCTGATAGCAAACCATACATCTCCTGTCATGAATTTACCAAGCTCCATTGTAAAAACAATTAGAATTTTAATTCCCTCTTTATATTGGGAAGCTGTTTATTAACCTCTCCTGTGGTTAGGAATTTCCTTTTGATATCCTATTTTATATAACTATTTGGTTTTTTTCTATATACTTTAGAGCACGTAAGTTCCTCTTCTCATTCTCCATGTTGACTTACATGATTCTGTTTCAACCTGTCTTTTTCTGGACTAATTAAATTTCTTTAGCTTGCTCCCATGTATCTCTGCTCCCCTGATTGTGCTAGTAGTCCTTCTCTTCATTTGAGCCCTTACCCTTCTTGCACATAGGTGACCAAAACTGCTAATGGTATTTCAGATGAAGTCTGGGATGCACAAAAAAAATATTCTTCCTAATAGCTACCAAATACTTCACTGACACACCCCAAAATCTTATTTATTGCTTTACTAGCATCTCATTCTCTCTACATGCAGTCATCCTTTAAACACCTTCAACTAATTATCTCCAAGTTTATAGCAGAAATCCTTGTTATTTCTCCCTAAGAGCAATGACTTCACACTTTGCTCAAATGAATTTCATTGCATTGCATTAGTACTTGAATTCTTTTTATATCAAAATCAGTAACAGAATTCTTAAGACTGGCCTCAAATGGGATATTTTACTAGTACCTCCCTCCCTTTTAATGTAACTCCTCTTTTAAACAGTGTCTCAAACTCCTGAGCAGTTCAAACTAATCTTTGATGCAGCTAATAATTTTCTTCAAGACCAAACATTATGTTGAAAATCAAAAAAAAAAAAAAAAAAAAAAGAAACCTAGTAAATTATTTTTGTCAAGAAAATTACTTGTATTTAGAAAGAAATGATGAGTCAAGTTTGGCTTGATCCATATCACATGATTTCACACTGCATTTTATCCTGTCTCACTTAGCCCCCACATCTCACCTCATCTCACTTCCTTCTGAAGTTTGCCAAGCCTTACATTCTCCTAAGCTCAGACTAGACTTGGTGTCACAGCCATGGGGCTTCAGAGAGATCTGTACAGTCTAAATGCTTATGCAGAGACAAGATCAGGTACAATCAGCATTATCTTTGACAGATGTCTGTCCAGCCTGCTTTCAAAACGACATGGCTACAAAAATCTTCAATTACCCCAGTTAGAAGTATCTCCTAGTGTTCATTCCAAGCCCTCTCTACCACAAAAAATGCTGTTTTATCTTTTTCTTTTCACACACCTCAGAGAAAATTATTGATCAATGTTTTATAGTAGTCCTGCTACATGTATAGACTGTGGCTGTTTCACTGTCTTCTTCCTTGACGTTCAAACAAATCTCATTCACTCAGCCCCTCTAAATAGCATGTTTTATAAATGTACATCTTATTTAATATCTTTCTGGGATTTTCTCTAGTTTATTCAATAAAACTATTTAAAATTATAATCTATTTATTACATTTTACAATTCAATACCCCTAAAACCAGGTAATTCCTCTTTCAAACATGAATGAAATATGATAATTAGTACAGTGAGTATTTGTTGTGCAACAAGTACACAGGGACATATATGCCCATACAAACAAATATACACAAAATGAGCCTTAGTATGAAGCAAATTTCACTGGTCAAATATATGCACCTGCTGTCCATTTGGAGTATTTCTTTTTTTCCTCTCCTCTACATATGAGAAGCTCTGATGCCCCAGACTTGAAAACTTAAGTGTATTCAATCACTCTACAGAGTTTTTTCCTACTGTTTCTGATTACTACTTCAAAAGAATTATTATGAATGCACACAAATTTACATTTTGTAAATAGTGCCTAAGACAGGTAATACACTTGTAACATTTACGAACAGCACAAAATACCTAACTGTTTCTGCAGTATTCAAAACTATTCAAAGACTATTCAGATAAGATTTTAGTTGATAACACAACCTTCCATTTCCAGCTTCCTTCAAGAACTGATCACAGGGTAAACCAGTGACTGCCTGCTTGGTTGCAAAGTACCCTGTTTTCCCTGGAAGAGAAAGATCCCTGTTGAACAGTCATGTAACATTGTCTGCCCACAAATTTATTAAAATTCCATGTAAAATAAGATAGATATTTTGATCCCATGATTCCATTTGTAATAATCAAAAGAGATGTTCAGGAGATAGAGCATAAAAAATGCTGACATAAAAAACCACTAGAATAAAAACTCCTGGAGACTTGTCTTGGGAAACCTGAGACTTGTCATGCTCCAAGATCTCTCGTCCTTTGCTGAAGGGACTCTTAATGTTTTTCCCATGGAGCCTTTCCCCAGGTAGAAGCCATAGTAAAATGCACTTTCTAGGTTGTCGGTTCAGGTTTTTTTTCAAGATAAATTTTTCTTTATCATTTTGACAGCAAATATAATTTCATCTATCTCACACATTTTTCTGCAGCAATGATTTATTCTTGAGGTCCTCGTTGTATTCCAATTCAGATACTAAACAACACGTTTTGGAGTTTTCTTTCACTCCTTTCCATCACAGAGGTAACTAATCCCTTGCTGTCAGCTCCAGAAGCACTGTTGCATCAGTTTACAGGCTTGAATTCCAGTCTTGTTGTCTGAACAGCCGTGATGAAAGCGTCTGAATATGTGATGCAAGAGCACATTCCCCAGGTGGCAGCTGCACCTTATTAACCACTTGTTAACACTAACTCCTCTGTTTATCTGTCTCAGAGAATGCTACAACCCCCACCGGGAGTCTCCTCTGCTGCTCAGTGACAGGAGGACTTTCAGTGACTTGCTCTCATCTCACCTTCTGCTCCCTGTGTTTCAAAGAGAGAAGCTAGAAAGGATGTTGTCCTGCAACAGTCACAGGTTTTAGAATGAGGATTCGTTCAAGTCCCAGGTAGCTTTTCAAGCTTCCCACTTTCTGATGCTCTATGCTGATCTGTAACAGGATGTCTCAAGGGGTTTTAGGAATCTGGGCTTGCTTGGCAACACAGAAAGGAAAACCTCTGTTTTCTGCAGATTAAAGGGCTACAGAAACTCTCTCTTCATAATTTGAGAATTCAGAATCAGTCCTATTTGAAAGTATCTTCTTGCAAAAAGCCAAGAGAGCATTCAGCTCCTTTTTTCGACTCATTTTCTGAGTACAATCACTGAGTTTGAGATCACTATGGGTCATGCTCTGACCTTACCTGCTTACAAAACTACTCATTTCAGGTGTAATGAAAAGCTCAGGGTGGAATTTAATCAGATTTTCTTCCTCTTCCCCTTCCTTTCCTCCTCCCCTCTTGCCCCCAACAGTCGTACTATAGGAGCCAGGTCTAATGTATCCCTTACAGTACTGACCATAGACACTGCTGTATATTTTCCTTTTGAAGACTTGTGCTCTGATTTCCCATTGATAATGCTATAAACACCTCTCTCTTTGGAAAGGAAAGTAAGAAACTGGATCTGAAATGTTCTTTGAGTGTACCTCCTCAGGGAAGGAGATTGCTCTGTCCCAGATAAAAATATTAAATTAGTAGCAGTCACTCGAGTTATGTCCTTTCTGTTACCTAAATGTAAGAAGCATATCACTTAGCATTAACACTTACTTAATAATAATTAATTATTCTGCCTTCCCTGTGAGTCCTCCACCGAGTATTTCCATATTTATTCTTGCTTATGCTTCACTTGGGCAGAGGCCTGATCTCTTTCCTTCTAGAAAGCAAGCAGTTAAATTTTTATTTGAAATAACAGTTCCCAGAAGTTTCAGTTACCTCAGTAACTACTGCTTAGGGAAAGGAAAGAAAAAGAAAAGTCGCTAAATCCCAATAGTTTGCTGACAGTTCCTCTTTGCCACTGACATTGTATTTACTGATATATTTTAATTCAAGCATGAAAAAATAGTCAAGTACCTGTAACTTTGTTATCCAGAGGCTGACATAGGAAATAATAGAGTCATTAAATGGCACACTGGAAGAGGCTCATCTAACAGATATACTCACCATTTTACTGGCAGCAACATCTTCATTGAAACTGATTTTAGTGTCAGGCAGAGGGAAAGGGAAAAAAGGGAGGGGGGATGAGAAAGTGAGAAAGAGAATGTAGTAATATTTTGCAGGATGACTTCCAATACAGGAAAAACATGGGCTGAAATTATGTTTATTTTCTGTTAGAGAGTTAATGCCAGCAGTGGACTATGTTGAATTCCCCTCACATGATCAATGGCCTTTTCAGTTCACACCTGAGTGACTTTATAAGGGAAATAAATCACCTTGATTCAGCAAGAGAGTAACTCCTGCAAAGTGCTGAGGAGACAACAGGATATTGTGCCCTGACCTGCACAGGATTAAAGGTGTTCCTGCAGGATCTACCTGTAAGCTTCCAAAGGCCACAGGAACCAGTCAACTGCTCACCATAAGGCAGTTACCTAAAGACATCAGCAAACTCAGAAGAAATGCAGCCAGACACAGCCCCCATGCCAGACGTGCCAGTATCCTTTCTTAAGCCAGCACAGTGAGCTCAGTGTTCTGCGTGGATCCTAACATTTTCAACGAAACTTTTATTGTCCCTGAGCACTAGGTAACTAGCTATTTGAAGAGGCTGTTCGCACATTTTACAGCTCTTCTGTTTTCCTGATAGAAGTAAGTGGCATTTGTAACAGGAGAGATCAGGTGGGGAAGATTTCTCTAGGCTAAAGATATGCCCTGTCTAAATGTACAAGCAGATGTCTTCAAATTACTAGATTCACCCGGGGAATCTATTTCTGCCAGAAACAACAAATCTGCCTCAGTCTGAGCCTTTCAAGCTCACTCAAGTAAATATCTCACTGTCTTCAGAGACTGCTGTGTCCAAATCATGTTTACAGCTACGGTTCCCCCACAGAGAAGTTCTTCCATGGCACTTCTGGCTGTTCTGTGAAAATCCAGCTTCTGGCACCAACTGCTTTATTCGTTTTGTATCATCTCATGTGGGAACAGAATGACACAAAGCAACCACACCCTTCCCTTTCCAGTTCTTACAGGATTCCAACATTTAATGTTAACTTGGAGTAAGAAATCTGTGCCATGCATAGGTTGGAATCATTTTAATTTCAAAGAGTAATTATTCAGCCGGCATAAAAATGCATGAGTCAGATGTAGAATGGGGTGGCTCAGTGAGCAGGCCCAGCAGGGCAGCAGCTCTCTGCTCTGCCACCTGGGAGAGGCCAGAACTAGTGGGAGTGCCCTCAGAATGGGCAGGTGCTGCTTATGCCATGCTTGACAGAGATGTAAGATGCATTTTTACAATGGCAGCAGCAGTCACGTGCTGGCATCTTTGAAATGCTTTCTGAACATTATAGATTAATTTCAGCCCTTCTGTTCCTGAAAATGTGTGAAGGAAAATGCAAATAGGGCAAGAAAACCAAAACATACGGCAGACACAGGGAGTTGCTGCACTGCAACCCTCCTGAACACCACAAAAGGTGCCTGTGGCATAACCTTGATACATTGAGCCAAGGAAGCAGATACATAACTTTGTATTTCTCTAAAGACCTCAGCAGATCCTTGTTCCCAGCAGCACTTCCTCTCACCCTAGGGGGACAAAAAAACCTATTACTGGCTTCAGAATTAAATGTTGAGAAACTACAAATGATGCATCCGTGGGAATCAGCCTCACCCCAAGCACTCAACTATTTTGCATTCCGCATATCGCCAGCTTGGAGATGCCATTAGTCTCCTATAGTCTAAACTGTGCATAAATCCTGATAAAACTCTGCTGTGCCTCTAAAAATAGCTAAAGTGTAGAGCAAAAGAGGGGGTTTAGGGCAAACAGAAATACAAAGTAATGGTGGGGTGAGGGATTTGGAGCTAAGGGAGTGGCTGGTGTGGCAAAGGGTAGGGATGGCCACAGAACAGATGGTGATATTCAAATTCTAAGGATCATTATCAGTTGGGTGGGACACCCCTTTGTTCAGAATCAGAAACAAGTCCTGAAAAGAAAGGAAAAACAGCCCCTATCTATGTGGGCCAGTGAAAGGTTAAATAGTAGTGGGGTGGTAATGGTAATGGCTAAAAATGTGCAGCAATGTCTTGGGAACAAAGATAAAGAGGTTTGGGTGGGAGTATGTGATCAATGAATTTCATAGGAGAGCAAGGAGAAAAATGAGTATATGCAAGGAGGGTGGATCAGAAGGACTCAGGTTGTTTTGTGATCTACCAATATAAAGACAGAACATGGAGGCATACAGATCACCAAAAACTGCAGTGATTGAGCTAAGACCATCTTGTGTAATTAAGAGACTAGAATGTTCCAAATATAAAACACCCAAGTTCACCTAGAGCCTAGCTCAGTTTCAGCCTCTATTGATATTCTTGGGATTACAGTATATATTCTGTCCTGAGAGATGTTTAATCAGCTGTTCTGTTCAAATAATGGTTTAAGCATTATTCTGTCCCTATGTACAGTATTCTGTCCCTGCCTCTGTACAGGATTGATCCTGTAGGCTGACAGGATCTGTAGTTACTGCAGTGCAGCTCTAGGCCTAGCTTTTCAGTTCTATGTCTACCTGCCCTGAAAGGTTCTTTGCCCAGACTTTTTGCAGGAAAACGTAATTCATGCTTTGCATTTAGATCAACATTATAGTAATATCATTCTCGTGGGCAAAGGCAAGCAGATTTTTTTACAGTGGGTGAACTACAGGAAACTTCTGTCTGAGTGCTCTGGGTGCATAACATTTGTAAGGCAAAGTGACTGCCTTTCTTTCACCACAGGCTGAGCTTACACAGGAGTGATAAAGTTCATACGTTGGAAAAGCGAGGTTTATGAGATTCAGAAACAACACAACCTGAATTAGCATAAAAGAGCTCTGATAAACCCCCGCTAGTATGCAAACATACTCACAGAAACGAAGTGCAATTTTTAAAAACTGGTGTTATCTTTACTCAACACAGAAGTAGCTCTTTGAAGAGACTGAGAGAAAATGCTGTATCTTGTAAAACTTGTTGAACACATCAGAGAATAAGGTGGTAGGCAGCAGCTAGAAACAGCAACGTTTAATTTTACATAAATTGGCAAACTTTAGAATAACTCCAGCTTCTTTGTATGGGTCACTGTAAACTGTTTCTTTCAAAACAAAGGCTTTTTAGCGCATCAAGGATTATACTGGTAATGGTACAAAGCTGCATCATGGAGTTCAGACTGGGTATCAGGAGGCATTTCTTTAGTGTGCATGTGGTCAAACACCAGTGTCCTGGAGAGGTGGTTGATGCCCCAAGTCTGTCAGTGTTCAAGAGGCATTTGGACACTGCCCTTAATAACAGGCTTTAACCTTTGGTCAGCCCTGAAGTGGTCAGCCCTGTGTTGTTGCAGTAGGTGTAGGTGGTAAAAGTGCCACAAACTTCCCAAAAGCATCTCTGCAGGAAGCCACTTCAGTAGGGCTGCTGCACACACGGTTGGCGAGGGCAATGCGCTTTCCCCGAGCATCCTGTAGGATCTGGCACCGATCCCCAATGGGGACGAACGGGGGAGGCCACGGAGGCACTCACACAAGCCCCCTCTGCCACCGGAGCAGCGGGCACACACACACACAGAGGCTGACAATAAAAGAGTCCGGGAAGGGTCTCCGGGTGGGGATCCATGGGAGGGTTTATTGCAGCCACTCACATGAAGGGTTCCAGGGACAAAGAGCAGGAACAATGGAGGGTACAGGGTTTTATACGGGGGCAGAGAGAGCACCAGGACCAATGGTCTGAAGGCACAGGGGTGGTCCAAAGGCGGCACTAGGGTAAGGGAACCAACAGGGATACCATGACTAAGGAGGGACTAAGGAACAAGCGTGGATGGGAGAGCAGGGAAAGGAGAACATTCTGGGGCACAGACACGTAAGGGATAAAGGGGCAGGGAGGACAACGGATCAATAGGGGAACAGAACTGGGGTACATTAACATAAAGGTACAGTGCATCCTAGGAGAAGCCTTTCCTTGTTGCCTTGGCTTGCGGAGGATTTCTATCCTTAGGGGCAGTCCCATCCCATGGGCCCACCGACCTCCACAGCAACGGGCCCACCGACCTCCACAGTATGTCACTTCCAACTGAATTATTCTAGTCTAGTCTGGTCTAGTCTAAAAAAGATAGTGGAATCCCTTTGACGTACAGCATGCTCCTTCTCCAGATTCCTTTCAAACTCCTCGTATCGTTCCCAGGAAAAATACACCACAGATGAGCCCATGGAAGTAAGAGGAATGCTACAGAGAAGCTGGTTTCCAATGGGGAGGGACAGATATTTTTGAAATGTTTGAGCAGACTGTAGTCCAACACAATGCATTCCATATTCCCAAATGTAAGTTTCAGCGTCTGCACTAGGGATAAGAGCCATGCAAGACACCTAGAGGAAGGATGTGTGTATAGGCCATAGAAAAATCAAAAATCCGAGTTCTTGCCTGTAACCCTCTGTACTATCCAGTCAGACTGAGCCTGCACATGTGCTTTAGATCAAATGAAAGGGTTTGTATGTGTCTCTTCTCATTCCTCCTGCTGTTTTGTCACTTCTTCTAACTCAATTCTGGGATCGTTAGCCGCACAGAGTAAAGGCTGCTAGTATTGTATATGAATTTGTCCACTGAGGTTGGGTCTCCACTTTATTTCTGTAAGGAAGCTTAGGGCACTGAGCATGCATGGTTCTTACAGTGTAAGGAGATTAAATGGCCAAGCATCACTCCCAGTGCATGCAACTCACTGCATCAAATATGCCTTTTGTGGAAAAGTCCACAGGGCTCTTCACTTGCACATCTGCTGAAGAAAATAAATGTATTTCCTAGAGTCAAAACATGGTAGTTGGACTGATTCTCCTTATCCAAACACAATGCAAGTGCCACCAAAAAAATCCCAAGAGTACAGGAAATCACCCATGTGATTCTAATTGTTCTACTGGTCTTTTCAAAAGGTCCTGTCACCACAGATCACTGTAACCACAGCCTTTTTGCACACAGGCAAGATTAATCTCATGCTGCAGTAAATCCTGGGCCACTTGGCTGAAACAAGACACAAGGTAATATGTTCATGCTACAGGGGTCACAAGGAGGTCAGCTGGCATTAGCAGCCTTTTAGGAACTGCTGTTTCTAAGGCTAGAGCTGGGTGAGGCTCCACTGCTCTGCAGCCAGCAACGTTTTGAGCATTCAGCAGGCCAAGCAAAGCTCATTAAAAATAAGGAAGAGTGGGGGGAGGAGAGAGGAATGACAAAAGGCGAAGTGAGAAGAACATAGCCAGTTGTTGTACAGTGGAAATCTCCTGCTGGCTTTAAGCCTAATGGCAGCCATGATCCTTAGTGCTCAGGAGAGGAAACGGGACAAAGGTAGCAGGACAGAAATGTTAAGAAAAAGGAATAACTGCTACTGAAGTTGTTGTTCATTTTGGTCTACTTTTGCACTTAGTGCTTCAACTAAATTAATTTTGCTTGAGCTTTCAGTGTAATGATGTAGCTCAGCTGTTGGGCTCTTTCCATTAGGAGTTAATGCCTTCTGCATGTAAGGTGCTGGACAGTCAAAGACGTATCTTCAGACACGTTCCAAATTAAAGCAAGAATCTCAAGAGAGTTTCCAAAAAGCTTATCTTTATGGCAAATACTTTCATTTTTTCCTAGTTGCATCTGATGCAACATTGCTGGGTTCCTCTGCCGACTTTAAATACACTCTGGAACTACTTAAATGAGTGTAACAGGTAGAGAGAAATAAGCTACTTTGCAACACTGAAGCATTACAAGGAATGTCAACAGACCTGTCTTTCTTTCTTCCAAAAATGTGCAGCAGGCTATTCCCATTATCTTCAGATTTTCAACCTTTACAGCTGGAAGCGCGCTGGAAAACACAATGTCCTGAGCTGACTTCGCGTGTAACAGTTCCTGAGGCAGCCATGAGCTAGCCAGAAGCCCTGCACTGCTGCTCATGTCCTCCACCACTGCATGCAAGTGTTTTACCTCTCCACTTGCTCTGAGGCTCCTCTCACAGTATTTCCACCACAAAGGGATACTGTCTGGATGGGTGAGAGAAGCAAGAGGAGACAAAACCTCAAAATACACTGAGGTCCACTCCTCTCCAAACTTCCAACCTGACTGCAGGCACAAGCATCCCATGAATTCTCTAATTTTAAAGTCAAAATGGAAATACCTATTTATAAATATCAGTGGAAGAGGGGAAAAAAATTTAAAACAAACAAACAAGCAAGCCTCAAAAGTTAAACTTCGTATCACAGCACACTTATCCACTTTAAAGATAAATGATAAATAATCCAGTGAGATATCATTTAGATGAGACATTAATTTTCTTTTCATATTTGAGCATAACAAACTACCTTGCTGTTTATCTGAAGCTTATTTCATATCTGAAGTATGTACAAAACGAAGGTGGCATCTCTTTGGTCAGAGCTTTGTTTGGCTGCCTTGATGGGTTCCCTTTCAATCCCAGGCGGACTTTCAGGAGTGATTTTAGGAGCCAGATGTTTTGAAACTGTTGCATGCTCAGATGTGTTCAAACCATCATTTGTGGTACTTCTTTTCACAGAAAGAGAATTCCACTGCCTGGAGCAAATAAATATATTAAAATACACAGCTGCAAGATAGAAAAAAATTACAGATTGACTAATAAGGAAAAAATTCTACTTTTTTTTCTCACAGAAAGTAATGTAGGTAGTCTGCTTAAATCAGGGGTGCCTGCTCCTAGATGTTGTGCAGAGCCTTGTGTATTTGGGCAGCTTCACAGCATGATTAAAAATGCAATTTTTTGTGAAATGCAGCACCTTATTGTTGGTTGTTCATCATTTATTTCTGTTTATGCATTCCAGGGCGGTACTATTGACTTTCTAGTCATAATCTGTAGTGAGTTCTGCTGGAGAATGGAAAGCTATCTGCAAAAAAGAGATTACCACATTCTGTAGCCCTTTATACAAATAACAGGAAACTGTTCTCAGTATATCTATTCATGTTTTATTGCAAGCATTATTGCTCATCAGAAAGATGACTATATTGTTATCGTGTCTTTAAAATCAAATTTGCTCTTGTAAAGTGTCATAGCAGAAGGCTATAAGGACAAATGATCATGTTGGAAGTTTTTAAGATAGTTAAATGATTACAGTTTATTTCAAAATTATATTTGCAATTGTTCCTACCAAATCTCTATCAGTTGAATGATGCTGTATTCAACAAGAGCAGAAAATGCTGTTTAATATTGAACTGTAATATCATTGTTGCAATAATTGTGTTTTCTCAGTTTAATTCCTCAAGAAGGTATTTCCCTCGCGGTATTAAAGGTATTTTAAACTCCCAATTCATACCACCAGAGGGCAATATGATAAGGTCGATTTTGCACTTTAAATAAGGAAGAAACCATGAGCTTTAATTTTTCTTCTGTATTAAAATCGTTTAACAAAACTTAAAATGCATTATCTCATTTATTCAACTTTTTCATCATTTTATTTTTCATAAAAAGGAAGAAACTATGTTGCACATCAATGTGCAAGAGGAAAAGATACAAAAAGAAAACCAGAATATGTGGAAGAAGATATCCTTTGCTGAAGAAAAAGACAAAAAAGAGAATAGAGCATCAATAACATTTCTGTTGTTCCAAATCACTGGATCTGTACTCTGAGGCAGGTGGAAAGTTGAGGGTTTGGAGGGAGAAAGAACTATGGTCTTTTAGTATCTTTTCAGGCAGAAAATGGTGATTAACTGACTGTAACTAAGGGCAGACTTTAGTTAGTTTTGAACATCTGTTTATATGTTACAGCCAGGTATAACAGCACACAATGCCTTTACCATGCTGGCAAGAATTTTATCTACAGCATCTCTTTATAGTGTGTGTATAAGTACTGCCTTACAGAAGAAACCTGAAACTGTGTTTATTGAAGAACTGACATTTCAGTTAAACTGAAGAAGGCTGATACGTAACTCATATCAAAAAGGAGGGAGAGAGAACTATAGGGAAATTCATAGCTAAAAAAAGAGTGGTCATTTTCAGAGATTATGTTTATTCTTACAAAATTAAGACTGGACTCTTAATTTCATGTCATTTTCCTTCAAAGTAATTTGCTTTCCTTTTTAGGTTTTAAATAAGACTCAGAGGTGAGTTATAAAGAAACACCATTTGAAGGCTAATTTGTAAGAAGATGCTTTTAAAGACAGAATTTCCATAATACAGAAAGTAGGATTTTATGCAAAACCAGTATCTAGACAGCCTTGATGTCCACTTAAAATCACCCTGGCCAAATGAGGAATGGAAGAGATTTACCCCTATACCCATAACAGTAGCAAGTTCTCAACTTCCTACATTGAAACCACAGAGATACCAGCTTATGAACAAAAGCCTCACTTAAGAGTTCTTCAAAATTTGAGACTTCCTAGTTCCAAAAGGAGCTGACTACTTTCCCACATATGAAAACTATTACAGAAATTACACTCTCCCTGGTTTCAGTATGGTAACATTTATACTTATGTAATTTAGAAGACACAAAGGCCTGGCTGGCATCCCTCCCTGAAACTTAAGAAATCATTACTTGTGTGCATGCAGTATAAAATGAACAACACAATATACAGGAACAGTATATTATCAGTGAGGATGGAAGGCACATCTCATCCAGAGGTTTGCAAGACTCCCAAAGCCTGGTAAAATTAACCACATTTTATGGACATCAGATATAGTAAGTGCTTGTTTTGTACAGACAGACAGGATGTTCTAGAAAACAGCTTGTCAGTCAAAAGGCAGTCAGATATTGAAAATGACTGCAAGCTTTGTGCAGTGGAAGTATGCTCATCAGAGACAATCAAAAGAAAAATACCCGGGAAGACAACAGAATTGCAGCAATGCTGATAGTTTGCTTTTAGACACTATCTTCCATCTAAGAAATCTATTTCCCAAAAGGGGGTAAAACATCTGAGAAAATGAAGGGGTAGAATCTAATTTAGCCAAGGCCACATTGTGAATCAAAGACTTTGGAACAAAAATCCACATCTGCTACCACCTGCTCTGCTACCCAAACAGTGTTTACTGTTTACCTTGCTAAAAGCACTGTTTTCACATGGCACTACCCCTTTCACTAAGAGTTATCCGAAACTTGTTTTTGCGTGAGCTGAATTCACACCCTGCAGGAGGTTCTGCTTCATCATTACTTGTAATATGTGCTCATCATTAGTTATAATAAGCATAATATATATATTCCACTCAATTGTGGGGGCAGCGCAGGTACATTTAGCTTCTGGATTGGTCCCTGCCTGAGCTCCAGCAGATCTGGCAGAGCTTGCACACACTCCCATGTTCAAGCAAGCCTTGCAAGTAGTCTGCAGTGCTTTGTCTGGAGAACACATCTGTCTGAGCAGCTAAATCCAGCACCACAAACAACCAAAACATCACAAACGTGCTGAGACTCAAAGGCAAATCTGACCTATATTCTGGTCGCCAGGCTCCTTTTGGATTCCGGTTCCATTCAGCATACTTCAATGGCCATGAAAGAGTATGTGATGAGGAGGGGAATAAAGAGGAAAATTATTTACAAGCAGGATTCTAGCTGGAATTCCACCACTGTTTGATGCTTGAGTACTCAGGCCAGTGTCAAAATAGGACTGACATGCATCTTCAGGACACACTTCAATGAGAAACTACTGACACATCTCACTTTTAGCCATCTGGCACCAGTTAGTCATGGTTTCACCAGCAATGCAGTGGCACTTGTAGCAGCTGATTCCTTTGTCCCAAACAAAGCACACTACTTATGGTAATTCTCAAATGCAAACCAGGGCGTTTGATGGCAAAACAGAGTGGTTTTGAATGGTCAGAATTGTCCTCGATGGTGCTTAAAGTGAACACTGAAGGCCAAAAGTGCACTGAAACATTATGCTTTGGTTTTTTTCATATTAGAATGTTGGTAATGCTCTTTTACCTCTGGAGTGCAGTATTGGACAGTTAAAGTAAACTGGAATCCTCTTACAACTCATAATAGAGCACAACTGAGGCCTCTTCCAAGCATTGTTGATTTTGTAAGATTTAGTTTGACAGTACCTGCTTTTTATTATTTTTTAAGTCTGTTTGGAGGAAAAAACTGTAACACTATTTATAATTCCCTAACCTGAAGCGCTCAGTTTTCCTGAAGTGTATCTTAGGTCTCCTATAGCCTGGCCACCTAGGGCCAAAAAAGACACACATGGTGGACCATTAATTCATAAAAGGGGTCAGGACCTTCCATCATGGTCTGTTCTCTCACATAAACAGCTCATCACCAGAATTGGAAAGGGTCAGGATTTCCTGCCTGTAAATATGGCCACGATCCTGTCACATGTAAGCACATCTCTTCCCAGAATTGAGCCTTGCAGTAGCTGGATCTTGAGTCACATCACCACTATGGATAGAGGAGAGTGCCACCAAGACAGATTATCTGTCAGTAACAGAAAGATTGTGGGGTTAGCAGGAAAGGAAAATTAGCCAACACCTACAGTCACATACAAACACATTGTCTATTTATAGCTCCAAGTTCAGCAATCTCCCAGGCAGTGAATCAAGTGTCATCCAAACTGTGCTGACTTGAGGGGAGTTATGCATGTCCCGCAACAGTTAATACAACTGGTAGATCAAGCTTGAGTTTATGTCACTCTCTGGACTACACTTCAGAGGACAATTAAGAAAAATCACAGAAAGTGCACTAGGGGTACAAACAGGATGACCAGAAATACACAAGGTCTCAAATGCTTTTTCACTTAGGAACTTAATTCTTTAAAAGACTTAGGTTTAAATCTAAAATCCTGTTTTTATAATAAATAAATTAATCAATCATAAACCAGGAGGCCTTGCCACCTTCTTCTGTTCAAAGCTAGTGTTTTAAATCTACAAAAATACTCTACCTGCAGCTGTAAATGATGACCTATCTCAGATTTTAACTTCTTTGCTTGAAGCTGGTGTTTAAGTCCCTGCATGTTGTTTACCCCTCCCAGTATCTTCTCACAGTCTTGACAGAATCACCACATCTCTCAAGGGACTGACCCTAAAGGATATTTGAGTAAGCATTTAAGAATTGCACTTCTAAGGCTCTCCCATGATGTCAGTTTAGCTTAATTAAACTTCCACAACATGACTGTACCTATTCTTTCTTCTTAAATCACTCTTTCAGTCCTAGCCTTAGAACTTCATGCGGCAGAGTTGTGTTGAGGTATTTGTGACTGAAAAGGGAGAAGGAATGATACTCAGTGACCTCTAAGCAAAGACATCTTCCTGTGGAATCTCTCACTTAGGCCTGCTCTGTAGATTTCTCTGTTCAGAACTTCACATAAACAAAAGAGTGGATGAATGAAAAAATGATCCAGCTCATCCTGTTCCTTTTAAAACTACACATTTTCTGTCTTACTCTGTCTTACAAATTAGCTTTGAGCTCTGCAGTACAATAACATAACTGTTTGTTACTTTTCACACAACAGCAGGAAGCCTTGATATTTGTTATTTCAGGTAGCATTGCTCTCTAAATGCCTGCAAGCTCAGGAGCTTTGCTTATAAATGTTTTCAGCACATTTACATGGCTGTAATAATGTCCAAATAGTCAGATTCCCCTCTCCAATTGAGTTTTGCAAACATTTCATTATTTAATATTTTTAATGAGAAACTGCAAGGCTAAATGGAATCCCAGATTATGGGTTTTATAAAATTTAATAGCACAAAATCTACCCAGTATGTTTCAAAAATATTTTCTTATTTCAAGTGGAATAACAATGTGCTAAAGAAGAAAAGCAATCCCTGCAGGGTTTGCAAGCCATGCACTGGATATTTTTTAAGTACAGAGTTTCTGAGAAGTTAAGCTATTTCCAAAACAAGAGCAGCAAGACATAAAACCTTTCAGTTTTTGGTTTGTTAAGTAACATAGTTAAAGGAATGTTTTGCACCTGCCAGTTTTAAAATTTCATCTGTGGCTAACATAAAGAGTTAGAGTGATAAAGCTGCAAGAGTAGATGTGACCCATATAACATGCTGGTCTGGAATAAGGTGGACAGGAAATGTGGGGCTCCTACTTAGAATACTTGCTTCATTCTCCCTGATATTTTAGTGTTTTCTCAGCTTAGCCCTTAATTAGTCCTTAGAAAAACTCACCTTGAATAAGGGCCTCAGGCTGTGGTACAAATGTAAACACAATAATGAGCATTTTGGTTAACCTCTCTACAGGGGGAGCAAGGCTTTCCAGATTTTTGTCATGGACAGGTAGCAGAAAATCTTTGGTGCCAAGCAAAAATTTGTGATTTGTCAACGGAATTCTGAATATCTGAATTCTGTCGATGGGCTGTATGAACCTCTAGGCTACCTGAGCAGAAATCTGGATGACCACCTTGGACAACTGCAGAGGTCTTGCTACAAAAGTGGTTTTACTGTTGAGCATCGTGAAAGAGCCTGTTAGTATCGAGGAAATATTTAATTTCTTTTTCTTATCATTGAAAATGCATACTCTATTTCTCCCTTTAAGGTTTAAATATTCAGGTCAGCATCCTAGGAATCATCGGGAGAACTTAGCAGCAACACCTCCTATCACTAAGGTAATGTGCTGCAGGAGCACTGAATGAAGACCTTTCTCTGTATAACAGGGCAACGATTCTTTTGCAGTTGCAAGATATTTCAGTCTTCTAGCACAAAGGAAATTTGTAGCTCTAACCAGAGAAAAAAGTCTTATAAAATGTAGTGCGAACAGATACATATAGTGTTTAGGGGAATGAGGGACTAAGTATGGAAGTGATTTGCCCAGAACACAGAAGACCAGTACTGCTTGTATATTTGTGTGATGTGTGGTAGCCCATGGCTGGTTTTTATCAGATTATGGATTTAGAACCCAGGACAAAGAAATGTTGAGCTTTAAATAGACTGAGTCACAAGGCCAAGCCTGCTTAGAGCATATGCTAATTTAAATGCTTGGATTTCATAGAGATAGTTTTTCATTCAGAGTAATGAGATTTTTAAGCTATTACAAAGAAGTTGCAAATGCTCCAGCTGCCTAACCAGCATATATTTTCACAGTTTTTGTATTGTGCATTCAGGAATATTTAATGGCCATTTTTCTATAGGGCCAACAAGAGCCATACACCTTTTTCAGTTGTAGATGACATCCTTAATTTTCACCTGTGCTTGCTTAAATCCCACAGTGAAGAAGAAATGATGGAAGAGGAATNAAAAAAAAAGACAATTAGAAGTAGAATACAGTTAGCACTCAGATATCTTGACAACATTCACTGCACAAACAAAAGTATGTGCTGGGTTCCACAGGTTAACAGAGATGAGAAGCAGCCTAAACACCAAATAGCATTAATTTGCATTTAAAGTTCAAAGTGTAGCCATGCTGTGAATGTGTATCATGGAAAGTTTCTTACTAGGCTAAGAAAGGCTGATAAATTCCACAAGTTATACTTTCTTCTTGCCAGCAGATAAGTCTGAGAGATGTTGTGTAGGAGAGGTCAGTCTTCCCTTGTTGGCAATGCACAGAGGCATCCCAGGTAACAGGTAATCTGTCTACTACTCTGAACAGCAGTATTTTATTAAAATTCTTAAATGTTAAACACACCTAGTAGAGGCATATTTGCATTATCCCTCCCTGTCAATGTCATCCTGAGATGTCCTGTATTACCACAACTTGTTTCTGCCACTGCTGAACCATTACTAATGGAAATGATTCTATAACCCTGCTTTTCTAGTACACGGGAGAGTAGCTAAGGCCTTATGAACATTTAAATAGGTTACTTTAGAGCATATTGTTGCCTTTCCCTGGTCTTAAAATTAAGAGTTAAACACAGTTAAAGGAAAAGGGGTTTTTACCTCGGTATTTATTTAAGGACCCTTAGGTGCACAACTTTGTGCCAAGGTGGAATGCACCAAAATGCACACACATGATAGATCGCATATACTATTTATAGACCTTGCAAATTAGCATATCTAGCCAAGATTCCCCAATGAGAGGCTAGAATGAACCCCCCCATCCTGAGGATTTCCCCCCTGGATGGGCCTATCTTAGTTTGCAGGATGTGTTCTAGGGAAGACCTTGGTTTCTCAGAATAGCGTGGGGCTTTCTGGCCTCCAGTGGCGAGGCCTCCAGAATGTTTGCTCTCCTGGCTTAACAGAATATTAGGTCTTTGCTAAGTTATAATACTTAAGGAATTACACACTAAAAACACTGAGGATACATAAAAGCTATATAAAAGATATATAAAAGAAAAGGCAAAAAATCATCATGGCATCACTATGAGTGTCTAAAAAGGTTATTTTAGATACTGTAAGTATCACCCTAGGGATGGTCTATCCATTATGCTTCTGGGTCAGTCTGCCTTCCACACTGAGTCAGCAGGATGGCTCTTTTATCAACCTAGTGCCTCCAAAGAGCCAGGTCACAGTGTGGCAACTTGTGAATCACCCCTGCCTGCAAGAATTCTGCAAACAGACCAAAGTTCAGCAGCCATGCTGCGAGCCAAGTGAAATACAGACCCTTTGCTTTGCTGAGAAAGCATAGGGACTGGCTGGAATGAGTCAGTCAAAATTTTTTTGCTAAGGATGACTGAATGAGGAGGCACAACTGGGATGAAGGACAGGACAAACAAATCTGTAGTGATGCCGTATGTTTGCAGAAGAATATCCTGCATTTGACAGGCACAGTTTTGTGCTCCCATTAGTGATTGTTTTGAGCTACAATATGCGTTCAGATGTAAGCTATTTCTCAAATCACAAGTGGCATAAATTATTTCCACATCTCCTGTAGGCTTCCCCTCTAATTACAGATCTCCCTTAGTTACCCGTGCCTCTGGCACCTGGACTGACTCACTTCAGGTGATTCTGCATCAAATGCAGTTTAAAACACTAAGCCAAGTATACACAAGGGACATGATGGAATATTTACTAGATGAGTTTTTATAAGGAGCAGCGGCTACACCAGTTTTTCAGCTGCTGTCTTCTACAAATATTTCCTCTTTGATTCCACACTGAAGTTCTGGTCTACAACCTGAAAAACAGTCTAAAGGGCTCAGCTATAGATTACCAACCTACACGACAATGAAGTCAGAGAGATAAGATTAAGATACTTAATTTTCTATTCAGACTCAAAAGGATACTGTTATTTATTTATCCACCATAAAACACTTCCACTTGCAATATAAGCTTCTGAATTGACTAATGTGTTTTGTTGATATCTAAACTTAGTGAGAGACTTCTCTTTTTTTCCTCAGGGGATTATCTTTTGCAAATACTGGGACAAGAATTTTACCTCAGGAAAGGACAAATTATATGTGATTTATTTAAATTTCTGTACATTTTCCTGAAACAAAAAAGTTAAAAAAAAAATAATTTTACAAAATTATTAAGAATTTTTTTTCAAATTAGAATTTTACCACAGAGGAAATGACTTGAATTACATATCCCTTAGGATCTCTTGGAGCAACTAAGTTTCAGTGTGCAGTGTTCCAGCAGATTTTATGTTGCTTTTATTAATTTGCATGACAGTCTTTTGCAGGCTGTTGGTATCTGTTCTAGGTACTTACTCTTTAATTAAAATAACAATAATAATTAAGTAAGAAAAGACTCCTGTGCATGTTCACTACTGAGCAGAAAGACAAAGAGAAAAAGAAACATACCTACTCACACAAACTCTGTCACTTCCGACAATGACCATTTCTGACAATCTGGAGTTTGTGCCTTGATGTTCATACTAGGAGCACCTGGGAAACCTGAGCTCTCCCCTTTAGTCGTAAAGCATCTTAAATCAGTTTTTAGTGAAGCCTGTTAGCTGCCACATGGAGCAGCGTGGATTTCCTTAGCTAAAATAAGCAAAGTAGTGGAAGGAGAGCCCTAATGGAGAATGGTTGTGTCCAAATGACTCACTGGAGCACAGGGCACCACCAGGACTTATCTTTAAAAATACACAATATTTAGCCCATTATACATACATATATATGGACAATAGCAAACTTATGATCTGGACGTCACTGACTGGAGAGTTTGTTACAGTTCAGAGGACTTTATAAAGTCACTGCTGGAATCACCTTTGGCACAACAGACAAAAACTTTCTCCTGTCAGTAAATAATGTTCTGTTGATCCACGGACTGCCATGGCTTCTGAGTAGCTATGGTCTTCCACGTCATTGGTCTGCAAACTAAATGTCACCAAAGAGGACTTGGGCACTGTAACAAGTGCTGCTTATCAGCCCCAGAGTTATTAGTTCACTAAGCAGAAGGACCTACTCTGATTTTGCCTGTGACACTCAGAAGCCCTAGCCATGCTGCTAACTTACGTTAGAACCAACAATTTCTGTCTAAAATATGCAAGAGCTTGAGGGTGTTCAATGCAGAAAAAAGAGATGTATCATCTCTGTTCTACTCCATTCTGCATCTTTCTCAGCTGACTTAATTTCCATCCTCTGTACCTTCATTTGTAAACTAAGTAAAAACATCCCAAGATTTTTAAGGCCAAGGGGACCATTACATTAAGCCCAGTGATTTATGTTTTGCCAAGCATATCCTCCACATAATTAGTAACATAATTTAATTTTATACATATAAATAAGAAAACTTAATATCATCCTCTAAGATCTATGGGTAAAAAATATATGTAAAAATTATTTTAAGTGCAAAAAACTCTATTAAATGAAGAAAGGAAGAACTGAATGGAAATTCTCTCTCTTAACTCACTAACATTTTATTTGAAGTCCTCCAAAGTTAAATGATTTTCTGACTAGAAGGGTATACAGGATTTGGGTATGAGGTCTATGGCTAACAAATATTTTTTTAAAAATATAATAATTTGATTTATGACAAACTGAATAACAGATAGTAATTTTTCAAATATTTTCAGCCTGTTCCATCAGGCTCTCCAAATGAATTGAATAATTTCTTTTTGAAAATATTGAGTTTATTGTCAATCTAGTACAAGTAAACAACCAAATGTTTATTTTCATAACTTCTTATGGTCACAACTTTAATGAAAAAAAACAGTCCCCTTTTTCATTTCAGAAGGTCTAAAGATCAGTTGAACATTCAAGTAAATTACCAAGTATATGAAGACAGGCCCATTTCCAAGTTCTGCTTCTGAAACTCTCCATGTGATTCATTTTACAGCAATAAGTGTTTCATCCAGTGTTTTATCTCAGTGAGTTAGTTGCCGGTTATTTTCTCTTTATTTATCTCACTTGAAAAGCGTTGCTATCTTGGAATAAAATGTTGGAATAGTCATGCTTTAATAGGTGGTTGAGGATCACTATAGTGTCTTCAGGATTAATTAATTCTATTAAGTATTTCGTTTGAAACTAGATAAGATCCAGATTCTTCCATCCTTCATCCTGATGTATCCTAATGAAATTGTCTCTGCCTGGGAGAAAACTAGCAGAACAGGAAGTGCATTCAAAGCCTTTTCCTGCTCGTGCTGTAACTTCAGAAGTTTTTATCTGAGATTCTTGTATTTCTGTAGCAAGTCCTTTCAACCTTTTTTTTTTCTGGAAGAGAGAGACAGGAGAGAAGGAAGAGGAAAAAAAATACATAGTTTAAAGTTATGTATATCTTGTATCTCCCAATTTTTTGTACCATAGCTAATAAGCAAGCTAACAGCTCAACAGGATACAATGCATCAGTGTCAGCTTTGGATTTTTTATTATGATATCTTAGTACTCTGCCATAGGTGATAATCTTATCTTGTGCTGTTGAAAATTAGTAGTTTATATCGTGATTTAGCAAACTCAGGCAGAATAGAATAGCAGCTAACCTTTGATTCTACTAAGTAAACTGATGTGCATTTGTTATAAAGTATATTACCATTAATATAACTTATTAAATAGAAAAAACCCCAACCACAAGAAGAACTTTTGAAACAAATAAACAAAATTCAATAATCCTTAACTGTTCCTCAGAGGTAATTACTTCAAATTGAGACTGATGATAGAGGATCTGAGAAACACCGAAAAAAGCAATAAACACTGTGGAACAATTAGAAGATGATTGAAACAGTTGCTTGTTCAGGTTCTGATTCTCAGCCCTGATCTCTCACTGCTTCTGCCTTTGGGAGATGTGTAAGTTCACTGCTTACCACCTCAGGGGCAGGGGAAGAGAGTAAATGATGTGTATCACTCATCAAAAGCAAACAGTGTCAAACAGCTAAGCAAAACAGCAGATCCTTTGGCAATAGCTACACACAGAGGCCAAGATTTTGTGTGAAGTCATTGATTTCAGTGGAACTAAATCAATCTACACTAACTGAAGTTTTGGTCTGATACGGCTTTTATAAAAATACCAAAGAAAAAAAAAAGTAAAGTTTCCACCAGCCAGTTCTAGGTTATCATCCCTGCTGCCTGTGGAAGAAAGGAATACACATTTCTTTCGATGCTGTCTTTGTTACTGCTTTGTCAAGCAATATGTAGAAAATTATAACAGTGCCATAATCCTTGCATTTTGGAAAAATAAATTTCTTCTAGCTACAATGAAAGACAATTCCAGTAGGAAAACCTAACAATAAAATATTGTCTCCAGTCAAGCTTGAGAGTGTTTGGTTTGCACTGCAGAGTGCCAGGGGTGTGTATTGTTAGAAATTGCTCACAGGGTCTGTGTTCCCACCTGTGAAAGTCTCATGGGTGCTCCTGATCACAGCACTGTCTTCGTTTAGAATGAGATCTTCAGCATGAACAATTCAGAGTGCTGTTTTCAATGAATAATTATCAGGACCTGAGCTGACTCTTACCCTTTGCATCTGTGTCAGTTTCCCCTGAGAGTCAGATCCCTAATGCACCAAAGACCTCCAGTCTGAGTACTGAAACAAGCTTGTAAATCTAGTAGGTGCAGCACCTTCTGGAATCATTGCTGAGGAGGCTGTTACCCTAAGTGAAGTGCTTGGAATGAGTTATTTCACAACGAAATGAAGTGTTTACATATCTCTTTAACCATAATGTTTTCACTGATGTTACACGCGCTGCTTTGTTTTGGTCCTCAAACTCTACACTACAGAAGTAAAAATCACCGAAAAGACAATCTTCCGACCCCAATACAGAAGTGAAAATATACATTGTAGGAGCAGCTGAATTGCTTTATTTTGTACTACAGGTCAGTGTAGCTTATTAACATTTATTTTTCAGTGTTCTTGAAGCTCTTCTCACTCCTTTTTTCAATGCCTTCTTTGTCCTCTTTGAAATTCTTTGATTGCTCTCATATTGCCTGAAGTGCTTGGAAAAATCTCACTCTCCGTGGAGAAGGCAGAGTGATAGGAATAGCACCATTTCTCTTCTGGTTTTCAACTAGCTTTTAGGAGAGAAGAGACTGCCATTTCAACGCAAACCTCTATGCACAGGCCGAGAAAGCATAGGGTAGCTGCAATCACAGAAAAACACATGCTGTGGTGCCTCTTTGAAACTCTGCAATTTTTGTTACATACACTTCATCCAGGTATAACTCTCTGCTTCAAGTCTGCAGGAAACATAACACTTAACCTCATAAAAGCATTCTATATTGTCTCTCCTATTTTGAAGTGGAAGGCTATAGTAGCAGCTCTCTTGTTTCAGGATCCACAGCTTTTTTTCCTCTGGAAGCCAACCATCCCCCAGCAGGCTGATAGCATTCTTTCAATCTACACTCCTCAGAGGTTAATAATTTCTAAATCTCACGTTAATTTCCAATATGCCTATCCATCTCTCAATACATATTTTTCACTCCTTCTGTTTACAATAAACATGCTTATAAAGCTTCAGTAGGTACAGTTACTTATATATTACTAAGATGATATGTGGAGCACGTTGCCAAGGCAATCACATATTAGAAAATAATACATATTCTCAATAGGAAGAAAAAGAAGAAGCAAAGCAGGAAGCAGCATAAGAGTGAAATAAAAGAAGATGAAGAGGAGGAGAAAATGCTTCAGTTATGAATGCAATGCAAAAGCTGTAGAGTCTATAATTAAATTATTTTTCCATTAACTTGTCATCTATACAGTGTTTTCTCATATAAAGTAGTCTCACTTATTGTTGTAATCTCTCATTCCAAACTTTTTTCTGATTTCCAGTATCTTGATATTTTCCACTGCAAACGTTTATTGATGCTGGATATTGACATGACAACAATTGCACCTGCTGTAAACTCAAAACAACCTCCCTTTTTTCTTCCACAGCTCTCACTTTAGTCTTCACAATCTTGCTGCAGAAAACATTTGCATTCCTGTCTAAGAACCTGACATTGCAAAAACTCTGTTCTGACTGCTGTGTTTCTAGTACAGGCTTTAATCTAGCAAAGTAAAATAAATACAGTCTATCATGAATAACTTAAAGTACATGGACTCAAATGCATACATCAGTTTCCACTGAACTAGACCTTGCAGTATTGTGTTAATACTCAAAACATTATGGTACAGATATTTTTATTCTCCAAAATTCAAATGCCAAAATTGCTCATGGCTCTTGTTCTGAAAATCTGACCCCCGTCTCAAGTGTATATTTCAAAGTTCTGTTTATCAGATTTCCACAACAAAATATGAAACCTCCTACTGGTAGTATTGTTCTTGCCAGGATTTTTGTTCTGATTAATCGTTGGTTTTCAATTTTGCACTAAGGTGTTTAAAAGGGACACATTAAAATGTGAAAATTACTTTATTTAGTAGGATTTACATAAACTAGCAGATTGAAACAGCTAGCAGATTTTTCCTGTTACTCTTAAAATAATTTATTTTTAACTATACCTTTAATTACATCCTACAGCTGCATCAAGTATCTGAAGTCCATATTCTCCTGTTCAGACTTCAACTTAATAATGAAATCTTTGTTATTCTCGTAAAGAATGCAGGATTATATTTAAAAATAATGCTATTTCTACATACTTCCTAATTCTTTGTTACCATAGATCAAGGATTGATACAGTCCCAATGTTACATTGAGAGTTAATCTGTTAAAACAATTTCTGTATCATTCCACTGGAAAGAGCAGGAATGCAGAGTAGGCTCTCCCAGCCCCATCCACAAAAAGGCTGCAATTCTTCTTGGTATTTTCATTAGTTGCCCGAGGCAGGGGAAGCTCCTGAGCCACTCTTTCCTCTGCTCACCTGTAAAAAAAAGAACCTAGCTTCAGGCAGGCACCTGAGGATTTGGTTCCCTAGGAAAGTTACTTTGGTGTCATTACAACTGGTAGAAAAAAACAACTTCCAGTCATTTTTTGACTCTCCAGAAAGTAATAAATTATGCTAAAATTTAAAAGAAAATCAACTATGTATTTGAAATGAAATAGCAAAAAGAATAAAATGCCTTTCAGTGTTCCTCTTTAAAATCCTATTCTTTTCATAAAAGCGTATGTGATTTTTCTCTAATAATAAAAGGGGAAAGAAAAGCATCATCTGAAAAAAAGACTCATAGAAGCTTGTAAATGTACAGAGGAAACTGTCTACAAAATCTGAGTATTTATTTCAGATATAATCCTACAGAATGGCCTATTAGTATCAAGGAGGGTCTTCAAATAATTTTCAATTTTCCTCTTGACAAGATTGTCTATTAAGATTACATTTTAACTCTTTCATTGTTAACTTTGGTGATGAAACTTCTTTCCTCTCCCATCACAAATGACTTGCAAGTACTGAGGCTGGTCAGTGGTGATGAACAGTATGGCATTCCAATGTCTGGAGATGGCAACAGTGTCTGAAAGCAGAAATTTCACTGAAAAACTCTCCTGAGTACAGCATATTAAAATGTTGCCTTTGTGGAGGACTGATGTGGACATGGTAGGCCTTTTACCATTTAGATAAAGGTTGACATACTGAAAAGTTTTAAATTTATAAACATTTAATTTACAAAATGTCAGGAGAGTGTGTGATACATATATATTCACTGGTACTATAACACACCATGGCTGTGAAAAATAAAAAGCAGCAGTTGATGCCCCATCTATGGAAACAACATGTTATTTCTGCTGCTGCTCCCTGTGCATTGTGCTATTTTCTTAAGCAGTTTAACCATGCAAATCTGCAGGATGCACCTCATACATTGAGAACACAGAAATGCTTCCCCACCCTGCTGTCATGGTACCCAGAGGGAAGGCATCAGGCAAAGAGCAACCTTCCTCAAGAACACTTGCATTTTCCAATAAACAGTTAAAAAATAAGGAGGAACATGAAGTTGACAATTCTGAAGTACAAACTTGAGAAAGGGGAGAGGTTTCACATCCAAATACTGCTTTTGAGAGAAAAAGTGAGTAGAGTATTGCAGTGAGTACTTCGGAGCCCAGAATAAACTCTTTGTTCTTCCGTTGAATTTTCTTCTCCATTCAAATAAATGGAAAGTAGTATTTTCATCTTCAAAAAAGGGAGAGAAGCAAGAGGCAATAGATCTTGTTGCCTACTGCATATCTCACTAATGTCAGATATATCTGTAGATGTATTTGTAGATATTGCAATATAATATGTATATGTATACGCAGATATACTGCCATGTACATATATAAGTGTAGATACTGTTAACAAAGGCAAAATTGGGTGTTAAAAGGATGACTGTGATGTTCAGAAAATCCTCTAAACAAGACCCTGAAAATGACAATTATTCCTGTTTTGAGGATGGCTCACTGATGTAAATGTGTCCTAGGGGTAATCCTAAAAGCACATTTCTAACACAGAAACTTGTAAGTCAGACTGATTTCTTGAATCATTTTCAGAAGACTGCAAACATAAATTCTAATGAATAATTCTCAGCACACCTTGAGAACAGGGAATCTTTTATTCCAGTGATCCAGTAGTTTTCCAAGTTTAATTGTCAGAATAGATAAGAAGCCATTAGAGAAATTAGACCAATAAATCTGAATCATTCACTGCTACAGAAAATTTCTGACTTGTCTATCTAAATCTGATGGTATTGAAGTGGTTTGTGACTGTAACACAGGCTTTCAACAATTTGCTGGGAATTGGGATACGTGAATGCTGCTCTGTACAGAATGCCATTTTAGTGAGCAATTCCATCTCATTAACCCCTGTATATTTCTCTGCCTCCAGCTGCTTGGAAAATCTTCTGTTAAGCAACTACCTACAATTTCTCTCGAAAGACTTTCGTATTGCATCATTTTGTGGTTTTCCTTTAAGAATTTCAAATTTTGCTCTAAAAACTTGGGTGTCTTGAGTTAAATTACCTTCAGAATCCTGTACATGCAATTCCTTGTTTTCACTATTTGTCATTTGTCAAGCATATGCCTCACAAGTTTCTGTCTGTGCTTGCTTTTCAGATTTAACAATCAATTATGTAATGGTATTACCATTTTCTAAAATGTAGATTGTGCCTTACACAAATATAATGGAACTCCCAATAACCTCAGATCCAAGAAGCCACTTGAAAACTTAACAGTGTCGGTTTTCCTGTTCCAGCCTTTTGTAAACTTTTATTCGGTGTTCTGCAAACACAATTAGACAATGTTTAAAAAAGGAGTTCCAGATAGCATGTGATTAAGATAGTAGGATTCATTTAGAAGCAGATTCAAAATGCACTCCTGCTGTTCATTTTTAAAACATTATTTCTTCCAACATTTCTCTTCCTCACCAGTTTCGCTTCTCTTTGTAAGGCCAGTCCAAGGAATTTTGAGGGAAACATTAAGTTTTAATAAATTTTGTGGGAAACATTTAGTTTTAGCAAATAAAGCATTAATTAGCTGAAATATGCTCTTAGGTACCATGAAGTTTTCCCAACCTCTCATCTTGCACATGTACAATACACTTCTCCTTTCTCTTGTGCCTTTGTTGCTAACTGAGCCTCAAATTAATCTCATTCAGTCCTGTCTGGCATTTGCTCCTCTTCACTGACAAGCTGGTTCTGTCATACCTACCCCAGCATTACCCAGCCCACCACTGTCACCAAGTTCATCCCAAATTTAGAACACACTAATATTTACTTGCTCTCTGAAATACCCAGATCAGTGTGCCTTACTATTCAGGCTATACTGAAGGGAAGTCACATAAATAGAAAAATAGCAAAGAAAAATGCTGTATTTCTGTGATTAAAAAAAAAAAAAATTTGTAACCAGTGCCATCAAAACTTTTTTCTGGCATACAGAGTTTAAAATCTCTCCCTGAACTATTTTCATCATGTAATGCTCAAATTTAAGGACTTTACTTATATCTGTAATAATTCCAACTTACCTGGCCTTATCATAATGATAAGAAATGTAGAAGCATATTTTTTTAATAACAATCTGACTACCTTGGCAAACACAAAGGCATTTTCATTTCTTCTTGCTACATAAAAATAATATAGTTACTTTCTTGCTGGTACGCAGAAGTCCAGTAATTAATAGTTATTTTTATGTTCTGTTGCAATACTTGTGGGTAGGAGACACCATCTCTAACGTATCCTGATTTATATAAGTCATCAAGTCCTTAAAGCCTTTTTTCTGTATCCTACACAAGGTAATTAGGCAGGTCCTAGATCTGGTGGCAAATACTGGGGTAATACTCTATGCTTCAACTTAGTGACCCAGCCTTTCCACTCAAAAATGAAGAATCTCTCCACTGAAGTCAAACCAACTTAAACCATTTACCTCAGTTTCAGTTACTTTATTTCTGGAGTCAAAAACTGCTCTTCAGTCAAACTTTGTGTCTCTGTCAAGACACCCAGCCAAGACTTCATTGCTGCTGGCTAAGTGGGGCTTTGTGCTTTTGCTTAGTAAAAATCCTGCAGTTCTTGGAAAACTCTGAAGAAAAGTTGGTGGTTTTATGCATTTGTGTTGGAGTCCAAGGCATGCCTCTGGTACCTCTGGCAGGTCGGGGAGCCCTGAAGCCCCTGCGAGGGGGTCCCAGACCCTGGCCAGAAGCCAAGAATAGAGGAGTTTTCGATCTTAGTCCATGGGAAAAATTACCANGATGGTGGCACAAAATGATTGGTAGAATGAAAAAGAGGTAGAAATTACGTGTCTAGAATAGGTGCAAACTAATTGGTATAAAATGGTAAATAATAAATAGGTTGTGAAAAATGGTTGGATCATGGAAAGGGTACAAAAGGGACGGGACAGCCCAGGACTGGGCAGTTCCCGCTCAGACTCGGTTAGCATCAGACTTGCGGCCGGAGCTGAGAGCTAGCTAGAGATAAGAAGAAATAAACAACTTAAAGCAACATCTGCAGGCGTCTTCTCATCTGTTCGGGCTCGAAAGTAAAGCAACACAGAGGCTAAAATAGAGATAACGGACGTGTGTGGAGTAATAACTCCCGCACATTTGTTCCTTTTATTATGAAAAGTGATGTAACAACCCTCTTGCCTGACACCTCTGATTTGTGATCTTTTAACGAAGATATTTGTCCTTGTAGCCAATCATTTTTCTTTCATATTCTGCTTTAAATAGGAGAAATCCTTCTTTTTAAAGCTCTCAGAACTTTATTTGTGAAATAAAATTTTTATTATCCTTGCAAGTACTTGCTATTTCCAAATTCATGTCCATCTTTCCTATGTATTATACTTTTACATTAATACCTAAGTCTCTTGGGAAACTTCACTCAAAACTATTTGCTGGATCTCAGCATTTCGGAAAAGCAGTTTTCAATTCATTCTGGGGAATAGATTTGATATTTGAAGCCGGTGGATGGTGTCAGGCAATCTGATGTATATTTCCTAGGGATTCATGGACTGGACTTAGATTGGCATGCTCTAATCTCCTTAGACTGTTCTGAGCAGCCTGCAGTCACCCACTGCAAAAGATCTTCTTGCCAGGATCCACCCTCTTGAATAGGATTGCTCTTGGGATGCCATAATAGATATTTAAGAAAGTGCATTAAATCTAGACTCTTGGTAGAGCAGTGAGTTGTTCTAAACCAGCCAGTCTCTCTGACAGTGGAAATGAAGACAGTGGGAATTGTGTTGGCCTGGCAGAAAGGATCCCTCCACTGACGTCCTTGGATTCCTTGGTGTCAGCTCCCTAAGTTACAAATCCACGTGATTTCAAACTGTCCGAAGTTCAAGTTCAGCTCCTTGCCAAGTGTCTCATACAGCTTACCATTGAACTGGGAGGTAAGATGGATCCTTATATTCTTTGTAGACACCATACTAGCCTTGAGTTTCCTGAACTTGGATTTGTCAGTGTATATGAAGATGCCCAGCATTAAGCTAATATCTCCATACCACTGCCTGCGATCTTTCCCAGCAGTGGAGAGACCTCCACCTAGGCATAGTCCAGACACACATTTATCATGCATCAGGTTGGTTAGGCTGTACTACTTTGTGCCAGCACTATAGCTCCTCAGAGATGCAGATTAAAAATACCTGCTGTGTACTAAAATAAATTTAAAATAATAAATTACAAATTATTCATAAATTATTTTTATATTTAGTTGTTATTATTTACTTGCTAATAAATTATTATTTAATGATTATTAAATGGTTATTTCTAATGAATAATTCTTAAATTGTTGCAATCAATAATTTTAATATTAATAATTTTATTATAAATTATTATTTAATTACTTATAAATTATTTTAATAATAGATTACAAAAATTATTTATTTTATTAAAATAAAATGTAATTTAAAATACCTGCTAGGCACAGGCTTTTACACAGCCCCCTGAAAGACGTGGCCTGCACATGTGAATAGGTGGTAAGAAGATGAGGATTTGGACCTCTAGCAGCCCACAAGGCATCCAGAGTTACTCTTACAGGACTTTACTGGGCAAGGAGTCAAATTTGCCATATGAATCATCAGAGAAGCAATAGAAAACAAGCACGTACTAGATTCTTGTCCGCATCTAGCTTTCCCCAGCCAAAGACTCATTTAACTCCCCTCAGAACAGTGAACTTAGGACCTTAATCACAAACTTTCACAAGTATTACAAGTGTCATCCGAGTGGCAAGCTCATGTAGAAAATTCTCAGTGGATCCAGGCACAGCCATCTAAATCAGGATCAGTTCTTTCCTTGAAAACCCACACATATTTGCTTTGTGATCTGCCTAGCTGTCGGAATGGTGAGTGGGAAAACCGACATACCTCCTTCCTCTGCACTGCCAGCTCCTGCTGTGATAGTACAAAAAATGCTGTATCAACTCAAATTTTGTAGATTGTCTCCACTATGGTGTAACTGTTACCAGTGTCCAGAAATCTTAGTCTACAAGCCAAGTGCATGTATCTTTATTAGGATTCAATAAGATGGTATCTTAAATGAAATTAAGCACAGTGCCTTACTGCAAAAGGGGAAGGGGGAGGGAGAAATTAAACATCTTGTATCTAGCACATGCAGAACATTGAAAAATGTATGCATGTAACAATAAATGACAGTGAATAAATTATCTAATCGATACCTTAATTAAGTTCTAATATTTGTGAACTAGTTCCAAAACAGAAAAATTAGTTATTCATGGGAAAACACCTATCCACATAAACCATCTGAGAATGCCAAGGAGTTTCCTGCATTGTACTAGTAAGCTGTGTTTTCCAAGAGAATAATAATAAAGTCCGTTTCTTGTATGCCTTCCATAAGGTCTCAAATAACCTACAGTATACTGTGTAAATGTAGATTGCCTTTTTACAGTGACTTCTGAACAAAGAAAAATTATTGGCCTTTTGATACCCAAGGAATCGACTAGCGGAATGATCTTATCAAAGCAGGTTGTCATTATTTTATGAGCTTCTCCTACCCCTAATATAAATGCCACTCTTTAAAAGAAACACTGACATAATATAAAGTGTATTTTAATCAACACTTTATTATAAGGAAGAATAAACCATTTAAAAACCAAAATCAAAGTGTCTTTGCTACCATGTAACAGAAAAGTGTAATTATCAATAAAATAGGATACTCCAATTTTGACAGACAAATGGAGAACATGGGATCCCCAGAATGCTTCTCCCACCAGGAAGCATGAAAAAGGAAGAATCTTTCAAAGTTGTTACAGAGAAGTTCAAAGATAATTTGGTTAATCATTTAAATTTTTCATGTAAAAACTTTGAAACTGCTTTTATCTTCAGATGTATTCTTTGAAAGCAATTTCTTTTGTACTTGTACAAGTCTCAGAGATTCATATGTGCATAGACTGCTTTCATTTCTACCAACTTACCTCAATAAGTGTTTAAGAAGAATAATGGTTCAGCTCTGAAAATGGCTGGGTACATCTCCGGGGCATCTACAGAAAAGTGACAGCTTTACAGAGACCACAACACAGTCCAAGCATTAAAAGAAGTGGTGATGCCCTTTTAAAAGTATGATTTCAAATTCAGTGCTAAGGTATATCCTCTGCTCAGAGTGTCCCCCAGACTTTATTGCAGAGGCACTCTCCTTTTCAGGTGGGCAGTCCAGGATGTTTCACATCACCCCAAGTAAGTGCACTATGCACTTAACCACAATTTCTTTTAATCTTCGGATTTAAGCACATTTTATGACTATTATTGAATACTACTTTCCAAGTTTAATATTTGGAGGTTCCAATTAGGTATTAGAAATATTTTTTTAACTGAAAGAGAGGTTAGGCATTGGAATAAGTTACCAAGGGAGGTGGTGGAATCACTGTTTTTGGAAGTGTCTGAAAGGCATCTGAATGTGGCACTTTGGGATATGGTTTAGGGGTGATTATGGTAGTGCTGTTGGACTTGAAGATCTTGAAGGTCTCTTCCAGCATGGATGAGAATGTGATTCTGTGATGCTTGAAAATGTTAATAAAGACTTTTTTTCAGAAGTATTTATTTTCAAGCTCAGTGAAGGAGACTGTATGAGGCTCCTATAAAAGATTCACTTATTCTTGTGCAAGTCAGTAACTTTCTTACAAACTGACTTAAAGATACTACCCAAGACCTTTTTTGGATATAAAGAGACCTGGCGAAACTCCAGCACTAGTTCTCAGAAAACTGAATGCATGTGTACATTGCATGTTGGATGCTGTATGTATGCATTTGTAGACTGAAGAGCAATGAGGAACAATTTTTGAGGGAAATTTTTTTTGAATCTTCAAAGTGAATGATGAAGGCCCAAGCTACAGAAGCTTGGCAGGCACTGTTCTCATATGTAACCCTATTTCATCATACCAGAACACATCTATCACATTTCCAGTGAAAACCACAAGCTCTGATTTACCACCCTGAAAAGAAAAATACACACACACTGGCTTTACAAAACCACATACTGATTCCTGACCAGTTGTGCATCAATTCTCAACCCTGCTCAGCTGGGTCATAATAAGAAATCATGTGTATGAAAACACTATCTGCAGCAGTAGCTGCAGGAGAGGGGAAAAACAAGGCAGAGTAAAGGAAAAGGTAATGTAATGCCAAGTAAGATATGGGAACATGAAGGATGATGAGCAGAAAACCAATATAATAGCTTCAAAATACTACACATGCCGTGAAGGTTCTTCAGCAGCACTTTGTGGTCTGCTCAAACATATTGCCTTGCTTGGAACATCTCAGTAGCTATGAAAAGACCTTTATTGATTTCTGTGCAATGACTGCTGCTACAAATGGCTGCATTTGGCAAACAGCAAATACAAATGGTAAACATTTTAAAAATTGGAGGTGACCACCACTTACATAATTCCAATTTTCTTTTTTTTTCTCCCACATGAAAGGATGATTCACCATGATAGCCATAAGCCACTCAACCTGTGCAATAATCAGGTAGCTGATGTAATTCTCAGGTGGACAAAGGCAAAAAAAGCAGTCTTATTCTCACAGGTTATTGCTATAATCCTAGTAATTAACTCCCCCTTATCACATATAGATCTCAAACACAAAGGCAAACTGGCCTTGGGTTTTGTGGTATAAATCACTAACATTCCATATGAATATCACAGTTTAGGATACACAGCACAGTTAGCCTAATGTGATTTAAATTAGAAAACTGAATTTCTCACAGGCTCTTGAGTTTTACCAGTCTGCCTCTGTTCAACTTGTCAAAAGATTTCACTCCTAAGTTTATCCTATCATATAGCCCGGCAGATCTTACAGAAACAAATAAGCAAACAAGCAAACATATCTAAGCAAGCAAAGCACAAAAGTTTGTTATCAGAGAAGCTTGTTATCTTTCCAACTGTAGAACACCAAAATTATGCGGTGAAGCTCATGGTGGATTTTTTTCAGAACCAAGGAGGACGAGATCAGCATAATTTGCGTCACATCTAATTTTTGCAGCTTCTTTCTCACCGCTGGTGTAAGCTTTCTGCTGTTTATGAAAAGTCCAATATTTGCATCTTTATGAATGAAGATGAAAGAAACATTACTGAGATGGTGTCTGAGGAGGAGTGGAATGGCAAATAAGTGTTCTGCACCCACAGAAGAGCACTTAGAAAAACAGTCTGCTGTTGTTCAAAATACTAGGATTTAACTTGTGATTATAATTGGCAATGATGCAGTTACAATGAAGGGAAGAATACTGTAAGGGTGCTAGTCTGTGGCCTAGATACATCAGAAGAAAGGAAATAATAATACTGACTTTGCAAATATGCAAACATGAATATGATGTGTTGGGTAGCAAGAACTAAAAAGTGTATGTGGTTGATTTTGGGTCTCCTTTCACATGACTGCGTATCTTACCTGCAAGAGTTATGTTGTAAACACACCCAGAAGTCCTCTATGCTTCCACTGCTTCAGTTTATAGCCTGGCATTTACCAGATGTTATGCTGTATTGACTGCTACATTGTGAATGAACTTATTAAGTAAAAATGCTAGTAAGATAAATATATATTTCTCCAACAACCAGTCATAAAGTGTGTGTTTTAGTTTTCTCATACAGCTTGCCTACTAATCACTAAAACTCACCAGGTTAAGTCAACTGGTGTCTCTGTTCTACTGCAAAAAGTATAAACACAAAGCATTTCAACCAATCCCCCAAAGAACACTGTAATCCCTCCAAAATATCACAATACTTCATAATCCAAATTCTTTTCCAGAAGCATAACTGATACTGAGATGTAACAGTATTCTTTTCATAGTTAAGACTGACACCAGCTCAGTCCTGTGCCACTTTGGTTTAGTATTATTGTAGACTACACTGGCATTCCTCTGCCTAAAAATTACAAGATATACACTGAATATAAAGCAGGCTCTGCCTTCAAACTTGGAAAGAGAATTGTCCTACTTTTTTAATCAGAAGATCAGAAAGTTATTTGGCTAAAACATTTTTAGTGTGTTTCACATGTCTTTGGCCCTAGATCAAAGATAACTTTTTACTGGTTCATCATACTTTCTGTAAGTTTTGTTTCTTTGTAGTCACATGTGCCAGCTACATTAAAAAAAGAAATTCTATGAAGAAATTTTGCTGTTCACAGAATATAGACTCAGTTCTGCTTCTATCAGTATCAACAATTATATTGCCATTGACTTGAGAAGAAGTAGAGCTGTGTTCTGTGGGATTACATAGGTACGGAATCTCTTCATATTTCCTCAGCAACTTTCACTCAAGGTAAATTACAGACTTCTGCAACCATCATGAGGAACTTCAACACTGAACTCCACCTAATCTTGTCTGATTTGAAAGCTAATGCTCTATTCAGATGATGAGATTATTGTGTTCAAGGTTTCAGCATGCAAGTGCCTTAAGAAATTTCTCCTTTCAGTTGTCAAGGTGAAGCTCTTTTTACTGCCTGCATCATTAAATACAGTAAAAAACGCGTACTAACTGCCTTCTAAATTTTCATCCAGCTGATAAATAGAATGATCTTATTCTTAATAATGATTTCCTTCATGTAATCATAGGTTCAGCTAGACAATCTTCTAAAACCATGTTGATTGCTTATTTGCATTATTTGCTTATTTGATGCACATAAATATAAACACAAAGGTAATCCATTTCTCAGCAGAGTTTCACAGAATCACAGAAAGTTCTGAGTTGGAAGGGACCCATCAGGATCATTAAGTCCAACTCCTGGCTCTGCACAGGACACCCCAGGAGTCACACCATGTGTCTGAGAGCATTGTCCAAATGCTTCTGGAACTCTGTCAGGCTGGTGCTGTGACCACTGTCCTGAGGATCCTGTTCCAGCGCCCAGCCACCCTCTGGGGAAGAATCTTTTCCTGATATCCAACCTAAACCTCCTCTGACACAACTCCAGGCCATTCCCTCGGGTCTTGTCACTGGTCACCACAGAGAAGAGATCAGTGTCTGCTCCTGCACTTCCCCTCATGAGGGAGTTGTAACTGCAATGAGGTCTCCCCTCAGTCTCAGCTGCTCCAGGCTGAACAGACCAAGTGACCTCAGCCACTCCTCACACAGCTTCCCCTCCAGACCCTTCACCATCCTTGCTGTCCTCCTTTGGATACCCTCTAATAGCTTCATGTTTTTCTTACACTGTGGCACCCAAAACTGCCTCCAGCACTCGAGGTGAGGCCGCCCCAGTGCAGAGCAGAGTGGGACAATCCCCTCCCTTACCCAGCTGGCGATGCTGTGCCTGATGCCCCCAGGACAGGGTTGGCCCTTCTGGTTGCCAAGGCACTGCTGACTCACGTTCAACTTGCCATCAACCAGGACCCTCAGGCCCTCTTCCATGGTGCTGCTTTTCAGCCTCTCATTCCCTAGTCTAAGCATACAACCAGGGATGCCTCATTCCAGGTGCAAAAATCCAGCAGTTGCTCTTCTTAAACTTTGTATAGTTGGTAATTGTCCAGCCCTCTCATTTCCCCAGGATTTTCACAGGTTCTTTCTGCCTTAGAGGGACCCAACAGCTCCTTCCAATTTTGTACCATCTCTGAACTTGCTCAGTATCCCTTCCAGTCCTGCCTCCAAGTCATTTATGAAGACATTGAAGAGTACAGGGCCAAAGATGGAAACTCACCTAGTGACAAGTCACCAGTCTGATGTCACCCCAGTCACTGTAACCCTTTCTGCGTCATCTCTGAGCCAGCTGCTCTCTCATGGCAGGATGTATTTACTCAGCTGTGAGCTGGACATTTTGTTTAGGAGGGTACTATGAGAGACAGCATAGAAAACTTTGCTGAACCCGAGAAGATTCAAGCAGATGGCTTCCTTTGATCAGCTAGGTTGGTTATTTCAAATGACTGGCTGTTTAGAAGATATTAACTTTCCTGTAGAAGTTTTGACTAATGCAGTTTTCTTAGCTTGGAGAATGAAGAAGTGAACATTGCAAAATATACAAGAATTTATATTAAAATTTTATCAAGTTAAAACTTCCTAAGTTTCTTGCCATTAGAGCAGCTGCCACTCAAAGGATGTGATGATATACAATGTTCCACTTGAATAATATCCAGGTAAGAAAAGTAAACAAATCTTCAATGGATTTAACACAAAACCATAATCAAAATCAACAAGCACATTGGTATTTTAAATGTGTTTTTAGGGCCTTAACTTACATCACTGAATTTCATGGAGTTTTTGTCACTCTGTTTAGCATGACCAGGACCAGAAGCTGTAACAGATTTTTAGCTTAAGGACATTGTTCTGTTATGACATTTACTTGAATTCATTACATTTTTCAAAATTTTTGGCACAAGTGCCTTATGAATGGGACAGTTGGGTAATCAGGAATACACCTAAACTTCAAGAGTGAAAACTGGCTTGCTGCTTTTAGTGAAGCAACCCCAAATTTGTACAAACACAATTGTTGTTTCTCTTATTCAGAAACAGTGTTTTGCTTTTCCCAATCCCTAACTGAAAGTGCTTCCAGTGTGCATGACTCTTAATTAGCTCAGTCTCCCTGGTAACTGCTGGGAGAATAAGAGACCATTGTTATCCTATGGTTGTGTACAGTAGTTCCCATTGTGAGAAGATAGGAAGAAATGGGACTGACATTCAAAAAAAACCAGTAAACAATTACTCTAGAGGAAATTTCAAACTGTTTTGCAGAGGTGAAGTGTTGCAGATGATGTTGCTTCCCCTTCACTTTTGAGTTTTCCTTAGGTGATTAACAGAAGAAAATTCTACATTCAACTTATATTTCAGAAATCATATTTTCTTGAATGCTATTGTCTTTAAAAATAAAAGATCATTTCCCATTTCAGATTATGGACTTTACTACTCTAAAAAAATACAAGAAGATTAAATAAACCAATTTAAAACTTTAGTTTAAAACTAAAACTTTAGTTTATTCATTTACACTGACTTGAGGTAAGTGTCCTCAAGTAGCTGGGTAGTTTGTTTCCCAAAATTTAGGAAGTGCTTTTTAAAGGACTTTTAAAGGTTGCAAGGTTAACAACAAGGAGTAGTCATGGAATGACTGAGGACTACAAAAGAAGTGCAGGCAATATGAATCCACAAATTTAAATTGTAGTCCAGATGATAAACAAACAAACAAACAAACAAACAAACACAATGAAGATTCTGAATGACAGAAATTTTGGGGGACTTCTTTGTTTCAAAAGCATCATTAATGCTCAAACATGGGTGATACTAGGGATGTGAGAGAGCAGAGTCTTAATTTCTGAAGTATTTATTAACAAAAACCTTATTAGCAACCAGAAAACACAATCGGGATTAAACGACCACAAACTTTACTTAACTGGAATAGTCATGTACAAAGAGCATGTATCTAGATCTCTCTTATGAAATATAGAATTATCAAGTGAATTTCCCATCATTGCAAGCAAAAATTTACATATTTTTTTATAAATTACTGTGAATTTTACTTTTTTTACAGATTACATGGGAAAATAGATTAGGTCAAGCTGACAGGCCTTTGAATTGAGAGTTGTCAGGAATATATCTGCTGCAGATGTTTATTCTTTCTTTGACATCCTAGCTTCATTTGCACTTATTCCAGTGAACTTATTCTTGTCTAGTTGTAACAGGAAAAGTACCTTCCGGTTTAGATGTGTTGGAGAAAAGTTATAAAAGTACCTCTCAACTGCCACAGATGGACATTAAATGACTGAGAAAAGCTCCTGCAATTAAGACTGGATTGACTTTCTGTTTTAAAATCCACTATGAAGTCTGTAATATTTCAACACTTTAAAATAACCTGGGGTTTTGTGAATAATATGGTATATTCTCTCTTTTTTAAAATTCTTTTTAGTTTTGGGTTTTTTTCTTGATTTTTCTCTTTTCTCTTCTAAACCAATGTACTGATTTTTGCCTCTTCCTACTGAGTTGAAAATAATCTTCTCCTGTTTAGAACTTACATCTAGGAGGCAACATTTTCAAGCAGCTAATAAACGGAACAATTTCACTGCGTTAAAAAATCATACTGTGTGTACATTTAGAAAATCTTTATTGAACATGCAGAGTAATTAATTTTCATAACCTCATTTGTCATGACACTGATTCCATCATTTAACTTCAAGGGATGTTGTTTCCCATCCCACAATCCCAATCGCGTCTGTGTAGGTGTACTGTGGTGACAGTACATGGCAGAAGGAAAACATGCCATCTTCATTTGCATAGTACCTCTTATGCTAAAATTACTTCAAAACACTGTAGTACAGTCAAGAAAATCAGAAATTTACATACTACAGTAAAGTGCAGCATTTTAAATGGTTTTTCTTTGGCTTAATATGATGCTGGAATTAATATTTTAAATGTGATGAAGTGATGAAAGTGGTGAAGCTTTTTGGTGAAAGTTAATTATCCTGCTTCCGTTAAAAAACTTGTGAGTATACACCAATGGAACATAGAAGAATTTTGGAGTTGAAATTTTCCTTCCTTCAGGTCATAGCCTTCCAGGCTCCTTCTTCCCAGTGAGTGCCTGTAACAACTTTTTCCTCAAAGTAGAATAATTGCAAAGATGAACAGGAAGATGTTAGAATAGTACTTTCATACAAAGTATAACATCAGTTAAGCACCACTAAATTAATTTAAAAATTCATTTAAAGAAGAAAACAATTTTTAGAAAAAGAAGACTAATTACCACAACTTCTGACTCAGGTATTTTACAAAGAAGAATTTTCCTTTTGTCTCTTGTTAAAGAAACCATGTTTTTTCATAAATTACCATGACAGTTGCTTACATCCAACTGTAATACTTCCTTCAAGAACAAACATATAAAAGAACAAAGCAGATGCTGTCTATATTAGCAAGGGGCACAGGACAGTGAAATTGGTGATGATGAGGACAGATGTCTTTCCTGACTCCACTGCCTGGCTGGGTCCCCCAAGCTGTGTGACCATCACATTTCAGCCACATTTGGGGCGCTGGCTCAGCCTTCTCCAAGCCTGCTGTGCAAAGCAGAACAAAGATAAGTGAGCCTGTTGCCTCAAAATTTAAAAAAAACCTAATGAAGATGCACTTTCAATTGATTTTCTGATTCATATTGAACCAATAACATGATCTAATAGCAGAATAGTGTTGTAGAAAGCAATTTTTTAATAAAAGAACACCTTAAAGGAAAAGCATTTAGACATATGAAATGTCCAAAGCATGGTGAAGGGAATTAAAACTTTATAAAGTTTGCCAAGGTTTATTTTGGAACATTTGTCATTTTTCTACAGACACACTAACTATTTTTATACCCAATCTTAGGTTTTACATATTGATTTGAACAAAATGTAACTATTAGTGCACCCAAACTTGTTACCTTTATCCCTGGAAAAAACACTAAGTATTTCCCAAAAGGAACACGATTAGTTAAGTTATCAGATCAGATACTCAAATTATGTAAGGTACGAAGTCCTACAAGGTATCCATTTTCCTGTTTACTATTATTAGCTGTTATCTACCACCCAAAAGTCGTCTTCACTAGGATACCAGATAATGAGTAAAAATACATTAACTGTTTCAAAAATACTACAACATCATCTTCCAGTACAAAGAAATTAAACACGTAAGGTTGGTGCAAGGAAAGGGACCACAAAGTAACAGCTAAACCAAGATATACAAAATTATCTATAGAACTGATGATGAAAATGAGCAAATTATGGTTATTGTAAATGTCATAGGAAAAGATATGGAGAAGAATTGTGAAGCAAATTATTTAATTGCTTTGTCACAAGATTTTTCCAGTCTCAGGGACAAGAGGAAAGAAAACAAATATCTGAAAAGAATGGATGCCTGTTGGGCAAAAAGGACTCTGAATGTTGCTAAGGTGAAGATAGAAATCACCTTTCCTATACATCTGTAATCCAATGAAGCAGGACAGGTGCTAGTAATAAAATTTCTAGAGATATGCAGCAGTTGGTTTTACTGCATTAATTAAAAATTGAATGAATATTACATGAGAATAGTGTCTTTTTTTTTTTTTCTTTTCACTTTGGATAAAACAACAGAACTACATAATTCTGTAGAAAATGTTTTTCCTGAACATCTTCAAGGTATATCCTCTTTATCTGTGAAAAGTAACATACAAAATAAGTTAAGTGTTGCTATTTAGATGACTGTTTCAAATGATCACCATAGGCAGAAAGCCCAAATATACAGAGAAATAAAATCTCATTAGTCTCAATTTCCTTTTACTGGAAAATTTTAAACAGCAGAAATAGTCACACACTTGAAAAATATGAGTTTTCATTCTGGAGGTGACCCCTGTGTTTTGTCTTCCCTAGTATCACAAACATAGACATGTTGTGTTATACAACCTAAGAGCAAAATTGTTAACAGCTTGTTTGAACAAAAGCTGCCCATGAAAGGCATGCTAACCTCTTTAGAGCCTACCTCTATTTCCTTTTAAGTGCATAGGAGATTTTTACCAACTGTATTGGATTTTAGGTCAGGCCCCTTATCATTCCTGAACAACTCATCAAGCAAATGCATCAAATACACAGACCAAAACTATACCATCATCATAATCCATACCTTAACTAAAAGACACAAGACGCTGAAATGCGTTATTTGAAATTGAATACACCCAAAACACACAAGAAAAGAAAGCAGACTAACTGGGAGCTGCTTCCAGTTCCTGCCTACATAATAAAGTCATCATGATCACCACTGGATTTAAAAATCTATAACCCCTGATTTTCATGAACAGTTTCAGCTTTGCTTATGTCCCTAAACCATCACAGCTATCCCACCACCCTTATAGTGTTTGAAACGTGGCCCATACCTTTCTTTTACAGAAAGTATCAAATGCAAGTAAATTAATCAAAAGTAACTTTTGATAACAAACTCCTTACTGTTCTCAGCTTGAGGAAGACTTTTATCATCTGTAAGTTGCTGTAGTCTGGAGGAAAATTTTAAAAACCCAAAATCAATAAACCAAAACCAACCAAACAAAAAACCCCAACCAACCAACTAACCAACCAATCAATAAAAAGTTAGAAGGCAATAAAATTTATTATTGACTAACATGCCTAGTGTAAATGGCCAAAAATTTTTCTTAACCCCAGATCTATGCTTTAAATTTCATTTAACATTGTTTAGTATTTTAAATGTAGTCCCAGAGTCAAGACAAGGCTCTAGACAGCCATTGCAGTGGCTGGGGCTCACATCTGCAAGTGATGCTCTCCAGCTAATGCCTAATGCAGATTCATTAGAAATAAGTAATTTCACACTAGGTACAATCTGAAGGGTTTTAAATAAAAAATCTGCATCAAGTAAGTCCTTCTTGAGAAAGAATTTAGGTTTTACTTTCCTTATATTACTGTGGAACTATATGAAATACATTCATATAGGTACAAATCCAATTAGCTGCAGAATACAAAGTATTATTAAAAATGCTTATCATTAATGTCTATTTAGAGATATGAAATTTTGTTATTTTCTGTGTTACAAACTTATATTCCAACTGGAAATTAAAAATGCAGGTCATCTGTTTTTAAAATGACAGTGCAAATCTCTACCTGCATTAAGAGAGGACAATATCTCAGATAAAAACATATGTTTATTTACCCTGCTGTTCTCTGGGCCTTTTACTCACAGCTGACATCATTATATAAAGGAGGTATAAAATAAAAGAATCATAAAGAATTTAAAAGAAACTGATTCAGTCCATTCTCTTGCCCAAAGACAAGGTCTAAATTGTTCACAGCACCTGTCCTACAGTGATAAAAGATACTACAATCTGTCCATGCCACCTACTTCAGTATTTAACTACTAAATTGTGAAAAAACTGGCTTTTGTTTTTCTTTTTTTTCCTCTAATGCTTAACATAAATCATTATTCCTGCAAACTGAGCTCTTATTTCTTGTCTCAGAACAAACAGTGGTGTTTGTCTTCCCATTTTCAGATACACTTTACATATTTGAACACAAGACATCGTACTTTTGGCTGTACAGCCAGAATTAATTTTATGTTATTTTGTTCATTCATATTTTTTTAAATTTCATTTTGTACGAGTTGTTAGGCATATCATGTTTTCCAGCAGGTTGTTCTTATTGTATCATGTTTTGCATCAGGTTTCCTCTACTGATTCTCAAGTTGTCCAAAACTAATAAAATACTGTCATCAAAACTGGAAAAAAAACCACTCTATTTTAGTTTTTTTCGGTTTGAAACACGGTGGACATACTACTTCATATATCTTACTGAAGATATTTTTATTTAAACATCCAAATATTGTGCTTGATTATTGGATTGCAGTATGAGAGTGCTGATAGATATTCAGGATAGCGGCTAATACTCTCTCATCTTTCTTTGCAAATTGGACATTTGCTATCCTACATTTTTCACTTTATTAGTCCAAGCTTCTTCACTTTGAAATACTTTTGTCTTTAATGTCATTAATATTTTTTTTTCTAAGGATCTGCTGGCATCCTGAGATCTTTATTCCATTATGATCCTTTACTGTGGGATTTTTTATCAATGGTATTTTTATTTTTATCCTAGAAATCATGAATTCTATCATTTCCTTACCACAGTCGTTAAGTGTTGCTTTTCACCTTCGAATTCTCACAGAACTCTACACTGATTATTTGAATGTCAGATGCATTTCACCTTGTTTTCCTTCTTAAGGCTGAAATAACAAATGTGGCTAATACATTCCAAGAACTTATTATTTTGCATCCTGCTACACGCTGTACTTCTTACCAAACTTCAGCCTAGCCTGAAATTATTTCATCTGCCTCATCACCTTTGCCTGGTATTTTATCCTGACTGACCACAAAAGCACCTTTGTAATTTTTCTCTCTTATCACCCCTTTGGACTTTAAACAGGTACAGCTATTGACAGATTCTGCCACTCAGAGCAAGCATGTGTGCCTCAATATATGGAATAATATCTTACTCCTCTTCTTTGACTGTCATTCCTAATAAGGTTTCATATTCTATATTAATATTTGAATCACAAGACTTAAGAAACTACTGTTAGGCCAAACAGATGATTTTTATCTGCTTAATTGGTTTTTGCTCTCACTTCATAAATGGATGTATTACTAACTGGGTTTCCAAACAGAGCAGTATGATAGAATGGTTTTTAAACCTGGTGAATGCATAACAATAAAACAAATCACCCAATATTAAAAAATAATAATATTGAGGGTAATAGAACTTTTCTAAAAATAGAAAGTGCCTGATGCAACTTTTAGATGCAAAATTTTTCAGCAGCTCATTAATGCTGGGAAGTTGTCCAGCTGTGCTAATATCAATATTATCCTATCACCAAATACTTATGCTAGTGTCAAAGTATATTTATCTTACTATGTTGTTATTGCCTTAGGAAAAATATTTTTAATTGTTTTATATACCTGTACTTCTAAATTATATCAGAAACAATAAATGGACTATCTGGTACAACTATGAAAGTTTACTTGCATTTTCATTTCATTTTCCTTAAGATGGTTTACAGCTGAACAAGAAAATCTTTTAAGCCCGTCATTCTTTTTAAGGATTCCTTTAATTGCTGTCTTAATAAGACATTTAAATAATGTAATTTAAAATATGTATTTTCCAAAAAGTGGACCCTAATGTGAATATTATTCTAATGTGTTGTGCAATTTATTGTATTTATTTTTCTGTCTTTTTAATGAATCATTTATGCACATTTTGGGAGATAAATAATACAATTTGGCAATAATAGTACAGTACATCTGTTACGTCTGAAGCAACAGCTTACTCAGAATCCTAGGGAAACTTAGAAAAATTAAATGGTTACAGAACTATGAGCAAGAATTTTCTCTGAAAACCCACATTTCAAGCCACAAAATTCCCTAGCAGGATACACACTTAGGTAGTGAAATAGAAAATAAAGTAGTATGTTATCATTCATTAGGCTCTTTTGTTGATCAGTTAAAGAGAAATCACACTCTCTGTAGTAACAAAGACATACAATATTCAAATGAGCTTTCTCATGGGTAAAAAACAGAACACATTGTTTTCCATATTCTGAGGGCTGTTCACGACTGCAGACACACAGTATGCAAATTAAACTTTTTTGCTCCTGAGGTTGTACTTTGCTGACTGAGTGATTTATCTTTCCAAGAGAGAAAGCAGTATTTGAACCATTAACCCTCCCTGAGACTTTACTGGGGGAAGATTTCCTCATCATTTTGATATGATGACATAAGAGTCTAGGTATGAAAACCACCCTAGACAGAAACACATCTGGATATGTCCTGGCCATGGACCTTGTATCTGCAGTCTTACCCATTTGGGCCACAGCACAGGCCCTAAATGATGCTTTAAGACAATGTAAACTGTTTTTGCCCTTTTCTGTTAAACTTTCTATTATCAGAATGAATCCACTCTAAATTGTATTAGCAGAAACCAACACAAATTAGAAGTGCACATGAATCCTAAAACAGCTTATTTGGAAGAGTATGTACCTTTGAAAAAATCTTAATAGTGAACAGTAAAGTAACAGCTGGTGCAACCAGAATAATCTGCAGAAATAAGATTTGTCTACGAACATCTATAGATTTGTCCTCCAAAATCAAAACAATAACTTGTTAAATGCATTTACTTGGATTTTTCCTTCTTTAATATCTGTATCTCACTTATGGAAGTGAGATCCCCCTCATCAGTTTAAAAACTGGTAGCAAAACAAAATACTCTCACTTTCTAAACTTCTAAGGTAAAAAAATAAAGAACAAGCAGCATAACACGATAAGCACTGAACTCAGCTGTTCAGTTTTACTATTCCATTATTTCCCATTCAATCCTTCTTCCCTTGGCTGTTTATCTAAACTGTAAGCTGTTTAGGGTGAGGGGGTTGTTTTCTGACTCGTTGTTAATACAGATTGTTGGCATTCTGTACTAACAAGCAAATATTATAAACAACAACGTGTATATTCTCTTTAATACAAACACATCAGATTTTTTAATGATCAAGAGGAAGGCTTAGAAAACAGACTCTACATCTCAGAGTAGAAAACTCTAAATTAGCTGAGATGAAATAAGTGAAAGAGCCAGATCCCCTGAGTTAAAGCAGAGAAGTTGGCAGTGCCAACAGCAGCAAGAAGTATTGAAGAGACAGAAGGGAAGCTTCTGTTCAAGCACTGGAAGGGGTTGAAAACAAGACATGAGCAAACCACTCTAGTGTGAATATAGCTCTCATTCAACAGAGCTGAATGTTTCTAACTAGAAGTCTCACGTTATACAGCTTCCTCTAGTTGAACTTGCCCAAGTCAAAACGCCGTTGGGAAGAATATTCTAAGCTTTGCACCAACAGCGTTCAACAGATAACAGTGACCGGGTCTGAAAGAAGGTTATTTCGCTTTCTCACTGGCCAGTTCAGCAATAGCACAGTGACACTGCAACACAGTTATTTTACAGACACCTCTATCTGTAGTCTAACCGATTTCCTTTTTTTTTAATGGAAAAATTTACTATACCAAGGCTAACCAAAAGTACTAGTCAATACTGTTTTGATTTCAAAATGGAAATAAACAGTATGTGTGTTTATCACTGAAGACACTACATAATCAGTAGATTATCAGATTCTCTTAAGTGATGGAAGGAAAGTATTACATGTGCAATTGCATGTACTGAGTCTACTTAAGAGGGAAACATGATATGGAGGTTTATTCATTTGTGCAAATAGCTAGATGTAAAACAGAACAGATACTAAATGAGAAGAACTAATTCACAGTTGTATATATGGAATTTGTAAGAATTCATTTAAAAAGTACAGTGCACATTTGCAAGTCCTAAAGATGGGGACTCAAACCACACTGCAGAAAAGCATAAACTAGTTTTTAGTCCTGAGTGGCAGTATTCCTATTTATTATAATACATAACAACAATTCTATATATCACAATGATTAGTAAGTTAGAGACTAAATGCCTTTGACTAAGTCTTGCTTCTCAGTGCATTTGTGTATAAATTTTGTGTAGTCATTACTTTTGTCACTTTACCTGAATTGATGTTACCAGCTTATTTGAAGAAAAAGCTCTAAATAATTTTTCTTTTTTCTCACCTGTAAAACTCCCATACTTCCTGTACCACAACAAAACTATCATGAAATAAAATCACTGTTATAAAAATTTTCCCAGTATACCTGGAACTACAGTCTAGAAACCCTGATGTTCACTGCAGGAGAATTGGTAAAAATGATACTGAGGCATGAAAATAATGGACACATGGATAAATACTAATAAAGAGGGAAGCATGAACTTGGTTTCCTAGAGTCAAATAATTTTTCACAAATCTCTTGGATAGCTCTACATATATGTCAGCTCTTAATTTTTCTATTACTTGAATCTTCCTGGATCCAACTCTTAATACACAGAATGCTCTATATCATTTCTTACATTTCACTAAATATATTTTCAAATGTCAGTTAACTCCTGGCACAAACAAATTTGGCAGACAGTGGCAAACATAATTAAAAGATGGAAAAATCCCTTCTTTGCTCAACACTAACAACTTTCCACACTAACTACTTTTATGATGCTGTTGCTTTACCATTTCATTAACCTACTTGCTGTATCTACAGTTTATATTCTTTTTTTTTTTCCTTCTTTGCTAAATCTGCCTGTTTCAAATTTGGAAATCTGACACCTAAAGCTGTGGTTCCAAAAATCCTTTACTTCAGCAACAAAACTGTGAAATATTATTTTTTTCTGTTTTTAATGGGGATATCTAGATGTCTTTTGAAATACTCTTTCTCAAATGCAAGACTACAGTAGGTAGTAAAAATAACGACAGAAAATGGATGAGAAGCAGAAATTATTGTGGGAACTAGGTAGAGCATTGGTAAAAATGTGTTAATGTATGTATGTCCCCAGAGTAAGAAGGTGGACAGGATCATTTTGTGATAGCTTATATCCAAGCATGTGTATCACTCCAGCTGAGAGGGAAAATTAAATTATTTAAATTAATTTAATTTAATTTAATTTAATTTATTGTAGAAATTCCAGAAAATACATACCACAACCTTAATGAAATGTCTTTAAGGGATTTTTGCGTTATTTATTTTTCATCCACTAATGCAACTCTATTGGTGTTTCTAATAGTGGAAGCCACAGTACAGGCAGGATATATTATCACCATGTCATCTGATCCTACTCAGGGCAATAGTAGTAGAGAAAAATTATCACATTTCTCAAGAAAAAGACTTTTTACTGCCTGTAAAGATGAGATAATTATCAGTGTTGTGAAAAGAACATTTGAAAATCACAAGATATATAGTAGGACAAGATGAGAGACAACATCAAGGTACCTGTCGAGACAGTCAGAAGGAAAATCTGAACTGGTAATGTTCAGCCAAGATATTTTGTTATCTAAGGTTAATAATCATACTGGCAACAAAAAAAAAGGCACTGGGAAATCTCTTATTTCCTAAAATGTCTTACTTCCTGTCTATTTCTAATAGCAAGAATTTGTACCAGGATGTTTTCACAACTTAGCATTGCAGAAATTAAAACTAGATGTTGACAAGGAAAATTGCAAAGCCCAATTTAAATTTTTCAATGTAGGGAGTGAAGTTACTTTTTTATTTGCTAAACTACACTAAGCAGTTCTTTTAGCCTCTCACTAATGATTAACAAACAAAAGCTTTCCAAATTAACTTTATTATTCAATGTTCCTATTTTCCATTTTCTGTATTTTCGTGGTTGTAGTCTGCATCTCAGATAACCCACACCCTTTTAGACGAATCAGTCCTTGAGAGTGAACACTGAGATAACATGCAAAGGATCAGAGGGAGAAGCATGGAAACTACCAGGGAGCAAGTACTGTGGAGGAATTTTTTTGCAACTGGTCCACACTTATAAAACTGCTCAGCTGAGGAGTATTTTTACCGATCTATTTTAAAAAATTCAAAATTTCACAGATGAGAAAGTGTGAGACTTATCAGCGATTTTTCATTACGCACAATTATTTTCCCACAGCCCTTAACACCAAGTTATCTAAAGTTTGTATCATGTATTTTTGATACAGCTACCTACCTCTGTTTCTAAATATATTCACAGCTTCAACTTCTGCTGCTGTCTTCATGTACGAAAAACTGTTCCATAGAAATCTGATATAAGTAAGATCTTCCATAGAATCATTCATGCCGTATGGATTGACAGATTGCTATGTGCTGAATTAAACCATTCTTTCTGAGTTAGACAAAAGACTGTCTAATTCATGCCATTTAGAACGTCAAATTTCTGAAACAGTTATTCTTCCAGTCTCCTAATAAGTTTTGCACATTCACTGAGTGACTCAAATATTTCCTATCTCTTTGTAAACTTCAACATTTATAATCTTACCAGAATCTTTGCTTTTTACAAAGCAAGGAAGAAGTTTGTTTGAAAGTACTTTTAATTGTCCGCTTACATCTTAGATACTATTCACGAGTGAGAATATGAACCCGCAAGAGGTGAACCTGCTGCTCTAAAAACAGGGAAGCCAGAGCTGCTCCTGTATCACCATCTAGTGGGGAAGAGCCCTGCTGCCCGTAACACAGCCGAGCTCCAGGAGTGTGAGAGCAGCATCCTGACTGAACTCCCCAACTGATGGATTGATTACACACTACCTGTTTTATCTAAATCTTTATGCCCTGAGATAAATTAACTTCCAGATATGAGGTTGGATGTTACACCAGAGTATGTTCAAAATAACAACCTAAGAGTTCTGGGTACATCACCTTTTTTAAACTTTTGCCTCCTTGGACAAAACATTGAGCATGTTTCTTTGAATGTCATAAATTTCATGTTTGTAGCTGAAAAACTAGAAACTGTTCCCTAGCTGTCATTTGGAGTAAAGATTCATTACAAATAATGGGTTTCTTGCAAAATCATGAGCCACAAAATTGGCATAATTATTTTAGGGAAATAAAACAACTGGGCACAATTTACTCAACCCCTGAAACAAGGACAAGAAGGCACTACTGGAAAAATCATGTCCATGCAAAGAACAGAGAAAGACTTCTAACACTTATTATCCTTTATTGTAACATTAAAGCAGTAACTCTAATGCAATAATAAGGGAAAAATTTGGTTCCAAGACAAATTTTACATCCAGTAGGGCTAAAATTTTAAAACTGTATTTATATTTTCAGTGGCATTAGAGGGATGTGGTAACTATTCTCAAAATTTAACGAGGCTGAGGTATCATAGTGCATGTACTTCCAATAGATTTCAGCTATTAAAGGGTGTCATTTTTATCTTCACATATCAATATAGCATTTGGGTTTGTTTTTTTTTTTTCTGGCCTGTGTATTTTCATACTTAAATATATGCACGGAATCACAGAATGTGTCAAGTTGGAAAGGACCACAGAGGGTCATCTGGTCCAACCTCCCTGCTCAGGCAGAGCCATGCCAGAGCACATGGCACAGGATTGTGTCCAGGCTTGGATATCTCGGATGAGGAAGACTCTACAACCTCTCTGGGCAATCTGTTCCAGTGCTCAGTCACTGCACAGTAAAGACATTCCTCCTCATGTTCCTGGGCACCAGGCCACCCAAAGACCCCCAAACAAACAAAAAGCAAAACCCCAAACCCAAAGAATTGTAGCCATCTTGCAAGATGGTACTGTTAAAGAGCACCTTTTTACCTACAGAGGGGATCAGGAGGTCAAGAGAATCAATCACCTCAGAAGTTCCCAGGGCTCACAGCACTTGCTCACATGAAAAGGAAAGCTCTACATTTGATTGAAGACAAGCAAACAAAGTAAAATACCCTAATTTACATCTTTTTTTAAGAACTCATCCAACTCTAAGCAAAAGCAGATATTACTCATCTGCAATGTGGTAAACAAAATCTTGCAAATTTTTGTTGTTGTTTTGCAAAATGAGTTTTCCTTGTCCTTTCACTTCTGAAGACTGTGGTTGCAGTTGTACACCATGTGTGCTTTCTAGATTAGATAACCAGGCCTGATGGTGAAACATAAACAAAAAGTGCAAAACACTTTTCAGACAGGAAGTTATGCAACTGCAATTAAATTTAAATATTCTAATGCCTAATAAGTTAAAAGAAATATGATACCAATATTCATGATTTGTCAGACACCAGCACAAGTAACTCACCTTCCTTGGCCTTAAGCAGACAAGGAACTCTAATTCATAGATCCATTCATATCACTTGGGAGGCTTCTGGAAAAAGCTCTCCAGCACCAGTGCAACTTGAAAAAGTTTTTCTGCCAAAAGTCTTCCCACATGTTCCTTGCTACCAGTGCAGGCCTAGTAATTAATAACTTGGATTTACTTTAATAAATTGGAGTAAAATTACCAATTTCCTCCTGCATTTACTTTAAGCTATATTCTTTCCTTTCTTCCTAAAAAATGTAAATAGCTCTTGCCATACAGTTCAATATGGTTCAGGGCATCATCCTGTGAGAATCACAGAATAAAAGAGAAAGGAAAGAAAAAGCATGGTTCTGAGAAGGAATCTGGAAAATTTGTCAAAGATGGAAGATACTGAAAGGAAAACATTTAATTGCAGGCATTGACATCAGTGTAAGTTATGAAGGGATCCAATACTGCAACCCTAGGAGATGACGTGAGGAAGGGAAATGGAGTTTCTCTTTAATATGGCAACACACTGAAGAGACCAAGAATTGAGAAGAATATCACAGGGTTTTTCACATGCTTTTATTTTGTTTAACAAAAACTTTTTGAGGGATTGGACTAACACTTGAAGTGAAGGAAAAGGAGGAATAGAGAAATAAGGAACAGTTTAAAAAAAGACAAAACCCAGAAATTTCAGCTAAATGACCCTTTGCATTCTATTATTTTAAAAAGTAAGTACAAAATTTACAATTTTCTTTAATCCCTCAGCAATGGCAATTGGGAAAGACTGTATGTCAAAAACCCATACCATCTTAACTTAGATATTTAAGCACTTAAATTGGGAAAGGCAGGTTGGGACCCCAGCTAACAGGCTCAGGACACCTCCATTTCTCCAGCTATTGCTGAAAAGTTTCTGAGAGGTGACTGATAGGGAAGATGTGTGCTAATATCTTTGCAAACAATTCTGTGGGTGAAGGTATGGGTGTTAACGTCTTTGAAATGGGTTTTAATGTCTCTACTAACTTCAAGAAGCAGATTTGTTGCAGAGCCCAGACAGATTGGCTCCTGAAACAGAAACCTGGACCTGCACAAGCCTAAACTTCTGAACTCTGGGGTAAAATGACATGTTCAAGGGAGGTTATGTGGTAGGTGGTTCGGAAAGGCTGCACCTTCCCGGTACCTCAGCCAACGGGGGAAAGAAGAGGGCAACATGTGTCCAGGAGTTTAGCATAAAAGGAGGCTGCGCCCTTTGGAACTTCGAGAGAGAAAACCCTGCGGGCGTGTGCCCCGGTGGACTCTCTCCCTCTCTGCGAATCAAGTTGCAGGACTCCTGTGTCTCCTTTATGGACGCTCATAGCGTGATTTTCTGTACGTGACTGAGCCCACCTGAGGGAAGCAGCCGCTCCGGCTGAGCGAGGACGATGCTCCGGATGCAGGGATGAGGAGACTGCTCACTTGGGGAACAGGTAGGTGCAGACTATACAGGGTCTACAAAATTCTCTGGGAATCATAAAAACCAACAAACCAGCAAACAAACAAAAAGGACAACAAATGCCTCAGTTTACCCCATAACTATTTAAACACTGTCACACATTTCCACAACACTACGAATAAAACATGTGGGATAACTTTACCTGATGGCATTTTAGACCGTTTTGCGGGTGGGTGATCACTGCCCCCATTCCACACCGCCTGTTATGAAGTGTACTCACCACCCTGACCTGCCTGCAGTGCTCCAGCCCAGCAGAGCCTGAGGCAGGATCCCACCCCGCCTCCGTCAGGCAAATTCTTTAGGATCGGCAGGAAAGGGGTTAAACGCCGAGCCTCGGCGCCTGGAACCCGGCGGACTGTTCCATTACCTCGAGAGGGGGGACCCACTTACTCATTGCTAATTATTCGCTATCAGATAATGTTAAGACTCAAAAAAGAGGTTATAAGCGGTGGTTATAAAGCATGAGAAGCAGGTCTGCGAGTTAAAACATGTGAACCTGAGGTAAAATCCTGAAGGCACCTCTGTCTTTTCTCTTGCGTGGGCAAGTTGAGCTCAGCCCCGTCTGAGGGAGGAGGCGAGGCGGCACCCCGGTAGCGTGTTTGGGGCTCGCAGGGCGCTTTAGGAGTTTTAGATACACTTTAATTTCTCCTTACAGCATCGCTATAGCTTTCCTCTTCGCTGGTTGCTTGTAACAGGCCTCGTCTGCCTGAGCGGGACTGGGAGGAGAGGAGGAAGGGCGGGCAGGGGAGCGGTGACGGCAGGAGGGTTCTGAGGTGACAAAGGCGCGGGAAGCGGCCGGGGCAGCCCGGGGTGCTGCTCGGTCAGGGGGTCACTGGCTTTCTTTGGTTCAACTAATAATAGAATCGGTGCTACCGAGCCCATTGGAAGAGGTGTGACAAACCTCCCAGGTTTGGGAGTCCTGAGCAGAACCGCGAGTAACTCGGCCGGATTTCACAGGCAGTGTTGGAGAGCCGGGGCTGAGATCAGCCCCAGGCGGTTCGGGAACAGGCGGAGGGCGTCCTCAGACATCTACTCACACCAGTGTTTTGGAGTGTCTTAGAGACATTGACTGTGTTCTTGAGGATCGATTGAA
>VZRQ01009367.1:67039-102974 GCA_013397975.1 Machaerirhynchus nigripectus | reverse complement strand
TTGGATTCAGACGCCGATTTGCTCAGGTAATCCCCCCTCCTTGTCTCCCCTTCCCCTCCCTGCCCTCTCCAGAAGCGGGCCGGGCCTCTCAGCCCAGCGGCCCAGCACTGCCGGGAGCAGAGGGGATTAGCTGTTATCCGGGGTAGAGGGGAGTAAGTGGCATCCGGAGGTGTTTATTTCGCAGCCCCCCTTCCTGCTCGGTCGGGTCTTGCGGAGGAGGTTGGTTCCTGCTGGGCTGCCGGGAGGCCCAGGCCCGGCGGAGGGCGCAGGCCCGCCGGCCAGCGCCTTTACTCCAGCTCGGGGATTAGAAAGGAGAAGCGGCTGCTCAGTGACAGGCCTCAACCCGAAAAGAGCAGGAGGAGGAGGAGGAGGAGGAGGAAACAATACAATTAGTCGCAAATGTGCCCTGATCCTTTGCCATATTTACAACTTCACCTACGGTAGGGAAGGAAGGTCCCAGCGCAGACAGCCCTCTGAAGTGGGCCAGGAGTAAGTGGAGGAATAGGGGAGGAGAGACAATGTAAATACTCAGGAACAAAAATGCCATCTCTCTTTGCTATTACCTTCTCCTTCTAACCAACTGTGTTCTGAACATTCAAAAGTTTGAACGCTTTTGGTTTTATAATCTGCAGACGTTTAATCGCTAAGTAATATTATTGATTAGTGTGTTAATGACTTAGTATATTTATAGCATAAAATAGTGTTTGAAGGATGATTGACACAACACGGACACCTGCAGACCCAGGAAATACAGTCAGACAAGCATATTGTATCAGGTACTCCACACAATCTTGGTGTCTGTGTGCTGTATATGTTACAGGAATATATATTAAAAGAAGAAATACCATCTTCTGCTTCTAACAAACAGAAAACAGGCAAGGGATCGTGTGTAAAGTGCTGTGTTTATGACATTTAAGGGACCAAGGTGAAGATGAGATCTTAATCAAAATACTTGAGAATCAAATGTGAATTTATTTAAGTGAAACGTGAGGAATGCTTAGAAAGTGCCATCTTTTCTTGTCAGGCCATATCACTTTGAGATCCCAGGGTTGTTATTGGCTGTTTGTGTCCATGGTGTTTGAATATGTAATTAGGTGTCATTTTTACAGGTCAAATGTGTTTTGAAAATGACTGTTTATTAGTCTCAGGTCTTTATAAATAAATGGTAGCTTATTTATAATAAAGTAAATCTTGGACTTAAAAGTGGTAGAGTTGTAAGTGTTGCTAAAAACTCAGGCAGATTTAAAACAAACACCCTGTGACCTAATAAAAATACTTCCACAGAAATTACATAGTTGCAGGAAATTTTAAGATGCAGAGTTTTCATCCTTGTAGAAAGGAATTTTGTAAGTGGTAAATGAGTATTGACATTACATAATTTGTTAAATTTTCAGCAGGTTTTTTAGTTCTTCAGGTAGATTTGTTGTTGTAATACATGGTTACTATATCTAATACAGTAACCTTCTGGTGCATCGTGTTCAGAGTCTTATAAATAAAACTCTGCTATCCTACCTCCCGCGTGCCCTGATACATGTTTAAAAGGGTGAAGTTAATATAGCTGTCACGTAGAAGGCGTGTTTTTAATGCTGTAAATCCGTGTAGTAGTCAGTAGCGTGTCCATGATTTGTATTGGTCAGGGAGCAGTTTGAATTTTAAAAAGCCTGAAGATCCTGCTGAGCCCCAATCCCGGCCTCCCTTCCTCCCACTAATCTCCCATTCCTGTCTTTGTGCTGCCTGGTCCTGTTAGACACTGTTTGCAACAGGGCCTCAGGCCTACGTGCGTGGAGAGGAACCATTTACAGTTCGAAAAAGCAGCCTTTTATTTTTAAACTTTGTGAAATGCAGAGGGAGCCACTAGTCGTCTCTAACTGTCCCCATCTCGGTGTGTAACAGCGGAATTGCTGTTTGCTTTTGGCCCGTAGCATGCGTGGAGGCCGAGTGTAACTCTGCTTCGCAGGAAAGAAAGGACTGTGCAGAAGTAGTTGTAGTTCTTGGGTAGTTTTCATCATCAAGAAGCGACATTAGAGCCCTAGCGTTTCTTTCGTCTCTGTTTCAGGCAGCTGGCGTTCTAAGAAGAATGTGTTTGTTAAGCTAACAGTAGTGAACTTTTCTGACGGATTTTTCATTTAAGTAGGTTTGCTTTAAATATTCTAGATATGAGCAGGAAACGAGCTACTGGAGTTACACAGTTCCTGTCAAATTTATCTTGTCAGGGTTGTGTGGTTGTGTTTACAGCACCCTTTTTTTTTTTTTCCTTTCTTTTTTAATTGGAACGGATGCACTTTTCTGGAATGAAGAATACGTGTAATTATAAAGGGAAATATAAGATGTTGTCTATTTTTATGTTTAGTGAGTTTTTTGGGTTTGTTCTTGTGAGCCATACGTGGTTAATCTTGAATTAGTTACTTTATCACAGTTTATATAGTTTTACAGGAATATTTAAAGTTGAAATATTTATAAGAGAACTTATTTTTCCTTTGGGTTGCATGTTTTGGCATATTTAAGAGTGTGTGTGTTTGTGTGAAGCAGGCCTGTGGCACTTTCATATTACTTTTTCCCTGATGTTAGGAGCTTGTACTGGTCCAATGTTTATCACAACAGCTAGTTGCTTAAGGACAATGTATTTATTTTATTGATGTTATAGAAATAAGAAATTATTCTCAAAACATTAGTTGTAACAATTATTTTAACAAAAAGAGGAAAATGCTTCTTTCTGTGTTTTATTTTGTACTTCTGACTGTTTTGTACATTTTTAATTTGCTTCCTCTGTACAGGTTTTTTTTTCCTCCCAGCTTCTTGAACATTTTACCTGAAGTTATTCCAAAAAAAATCTGTTCCTGAAGTCTTTTGCTGTTGATTAAAGCTGGTTTAATACTTCTTAAAAATAAGGACATAGGAATAGGCATACCAGTAAAATAATTTACTTTTTAAAATTTGAAATGTTTAAGTTTTGATTTAGAAGCAACAGACAGGATCAGAGAAGCAAAATTACATCCCTTAGCCCTTTCCAAGATCCTTATTCTACATAAGAGCACAAGTACCCTTGTGAAACCTTATGCTTGAGACTCCATGTGCATAAATGTTCATACAACTCTTCTTGCAGAATTGAAGCCATAGATAGTGATTTTCTTAGGACAGAACCTTCTTGTTTGTTTGTGGTGTTGTGTTAGTGTGATTATTATGGTAATACAACTTTAATCCAAGGATTTTCATGTATATAGTCCTCTACAATATAAATAAACTATATTTTGGAGGATACTAGATGAAAAATGTGAATTGATTTGAACTAGAGATCCTATTCCTATTTTTTATGTTCAGTGGCAACTCAACTTTTATGTCTATTATATTACAGTGTTAAGCTGATTATATTGAATTTATATTAATATTTCATAAAAATTGCATGAGAAATGTGAAGTTTCTGGATAATTGCTATAACTAGAGAGAAAAAATTTACTTCTGTTCTGAATATCTAGACCTAGGAAAGAAATCAAGTCTTCAAATTCACAACTTCATGGTTTCCAGAAATTATGTTAGAGAAGTGTATAATATTCATGAATGTGTGTAATTTGGGTAACAACTATGGGCATACTTAATCAGGAAAATATGAGTGGTGATAGCTTTAGAATTTGGTGACTGGTAGGTGTGAGGTGGGTCATTCAGCATTAGGGTGGCTATTTAGTGTCAGAAAGCACTAGGACTGTTTAACATTTGAAAGAATGGCCTTTTCAATATCATACTACTTACTTTCGATCTTGTTTTTCATTTGCCTTTATTAGAAGTAGTACAGGTTAGGTTAGCTTCGGATTTTGAAACAACAGCAGTAATGAACACTCAGTTGCAGAGAGATACCTGCAAGGAAATGCTTGAAATCTGTGATACCAGTGTATTGTTGCTAATAACACTGTACAATGATGATCCCTTTTAATAATAAAAAAGGAAGTACTCTTGAAATTACAATTGTTAAACACTTGTTTCTTAAAGTCTTTAATATAATTAACCTACACTTGTATTTTTATTTTCTTTGTATTACAAACATACTTTTTAGTAGCTGATCCTGACCCCCAAAGTAGGTGTGAAAGAAGTGCTTTACTTTGACATCTGTGACATCCCATGAGTAAGGAAATTGTGTTTGAGGAGATTGTGCAGGACCTGTGATTTGTGTCTCACTTCCCATCCCTACTGTTAATCATGGAAAATCTCCCCAGCAAAAGGGGAAGGAGAATGGATTTTGGCCCAACTGTATGTAGAAGCTAAGAGGGATTCCAGTCAGATTGAACATGGTTGTTGATACTGTATTTGAAGATGATTACCTGGTCTACACAAATAACTTTAAAAGAATATAAATATCCAAGACCAGTTTTTATGTTGAAGCCATAAAAAATTCTAGAAAAAGTTAATTTTTATGGTCTTTAGAGTTTGTATCAGTTTTAAGTGTTAAGTAATCAGAGATCTGAGATTTTTTATATGAGTAGATAATTAAATTTTTCATTTTATTGCTGTGGTTTGATTTGAAGCACTTTGGTTTTCTGTAGCAGTGTGTATGTGTAGACATGCAGTGCATTTTAGAGGAACAGTGTCAGAAAGTCCTAGGCTGCAAAATAAGGGAATTAGACAAGGAAACAGCAGGCTAAGGAGCAGGGCCTTTAACTGCACCTTTGTATTCAACCCTACCCTCACAGCCCCAGTTTAGTGCCTCATACAGGGCATGGGAAATGCCAGCTGACCACTGTAGTCTTATAATCTAGTTTATATACTTTCCATTCAGTGTGTAGCCTGCTGCCTTATTACCTGCTGTTTACATTGCAGTCTTTCAGAAAGACTGAAGTGTCTTCATATTTTAATTTGTAGAGTTATCTCAAAATGAAGTGCTTTGCAAACATTAGAGAGCTTTGTTTTTGCACATCTGTAAAATATTTTTTCAATTTTATAGAAGGAAGACTAAAACTGAATCAAAATAGTTTTAAAAACTTACAAATCTTGTCTATTGTGACATACATGCTTTACTCTTCAGATTTTTCAAGTTGCTTTACAGCACTAAGGAAGTTAGTAACACTGTTTTGTTGACCTTATTTGTGGTCATGTGTGTTCTACATTTCAACATGTTAGGTTCATTGTTTCTCCTCCTGAAGCTCTAAAAAGTATAGAATGGGTTTTCAATGAGGGCCTTAAACATCTATTATATTTCAACTCTTTTGATCATGCCAACAATTGGAAAAGCACAGACTTCCTGCTTGAGAACCTAAAAAAGAATCGCCATCTATCTCTTAAAGTTTATCAGGGAGAACTGAGAACTAGGCTACATCATAACCGAAAACCCTCAAGTAATTAAACGTTGTGGCTATGATATTGAACTTTGAGATACAAAATGTTACTGTTACTACCTAGGATTGCTAGTTCCTGTTGGAAGGTATCCGAAGCATTGGGTTTTGACTCTAGGGGATGAAACTCTGGCTCTTGACCTGATGGTAATTGTTGCAGTTGACGTAGGCTGCTTGAATGCCCACCTCTGCACCTAGTGGTCAGACCACTGCGATGTCAGTCAGTTGTCAAGCTCCTCTAAGACTGTTAGGGAAGCAAAGCTGTTCTGAGGTGTAATAAGTGCATTCCTAGCCAGAAAATTGCTTTGGGGATGTAGGAAGTCCAGGCCCAAATGCGTAGTTTGTATCAGGCAGAGAACTTCTTGAACTTTTTTCTTCCCCTATGGCTCTTTACATCATATGCTCAAGGCATGGCTCAGGGGCTGTGAGTACATTATAGAACAAACAGAGTAAGTAGCACTTCAGTCTTATTAACGTCTTTCCTTTCTATCTTTACTTGTGAAGTTTTTCTGTGAGAGTATGTTTGTGGAAGTTTTTTGGTAATTTGTTTTGGTTTTTCTGGTTTTGGTTTTGATTTTTTTTAAGAGTTGATTTTCATAAATGTCAGTTCTCAGCAAAAGATGTCTTGAATGTGAAACTTTTCAATGAATTGGTTTTATTAACTGTGTTTTATTCAAATTCCTCAGTAGGAAAGTGTTATGTCCCACATAAGGCACCTCCTTCTACTTTCTAAGTTTGTGTTTCGTGACATACATGTCACGTGCCATAAATGGGCCAGTGATCCTGCGAATGACAAGAAATGGTATATGATCATTTAATGAATGACTATCATAACACACAAGGGACTAAAATGTAGATAAAAGCAACCATAATTCTGACATTTCTTAATACTTTGGTGCTTACTTTGTAGTACTAACCTTTTTTCTCTCTGTTTTTCCCCCTCAAACTCACTGAATAACAAACATGTGTTTGTGATAAGGCAATCTCTATCTCTCATGTTTGAACTTAGTCTTTCCTTTATGTTGACCAGGTACTCAGAAAGGATGAGGTTGCAAGTACTCTGTCTCTGAAATTTTATTTTCTAATCTTATTACTAGTAAGACTGTCCCCCTTTCTTTCATGTTATCTTCCCTTCAGATGTGTTGCTTTCTCTTTTTGTTCAGATATGCTTTCAGGATATTGAGGGTAGGAGGAAAAATTCAGAGGGCCCTCACCAGATGCTGTGTACAGCAGCTGACTTTGAAAAATGGCTGTAGAAAAAAATAAGCTGGAACCTGCTTTTTGTAGTCTAAAAGCTGGAAGAATTCTGATATGATTTTAATGAGACTAGTGAGAACTTGTGGGGAGTTCTTCATGACAATCTAAAATCTTTGCCCTTTTTTTATACTTTGTTGTTTTGTTTTGGTTGTTTTTCTGAAGGGAGAATTCAGAATCTGCTTAATTATGTGTGTGTTAACTTTCTAGTTAAAACGAAGGTGATGCAATTGCTTTTTACTGTGTGGATGCTATATTTCCTTTTTTTTTTTTTCTTTTGAAATAGTGGAAAATGGATTTTTTTTTCTGCTAGCATGCTAAGTAGTGGTTGATTCTTCCTGGCAGTTTCTTTTAAAAATTCATGTTAAGGCATAACCTGTAACAGAGCAAAATTTTATTTATCCTGTTAAAATTTGGCAGTTACAAGGATATGAAGCATTTCCTAACAGACCTCCTGGCTGACTTTAGGAATGCATGTTTCTCCTTGCATGTAGATAGGACTGGTAGTGTTCTCCTCTCAGTTTCCTGCTTACTGACATACTATTTAAAAGCAATGATTTTACTTCTGACTTTGCTAAACTTCAGTCATTTGGGCCAAAATCTTCCATGTTGAGTGAATGCCCTTTATCGACTTATCCTCTGAATAGTGTTTAAAATAAACATAGTTCACTAGCTTGTAAGGGTCACAATAGAGGAAAAAAGTGTTTAAAAACTATTCCTGACTTTTTTTCAAGCAATTGGAGCACTCCTGTTCTTTGGGAAAAGGAGTTTAGAATTTCAGTGTGAGATGACTTTTTGAATTAAGAATGTGCATTTTATTGCCTTTTGAAAAGCTTTCAAAAAATTGGCCAAATTATTAGTGTCTAAAAAATTCACTGAATTCCCTGATTGTAGGCACTATTGTTGAAAAATTCTGTGTGTACAGCAGAGATTTCCTAATAAGTTCTAAGCAGTGAGATGTGGTACAAACTTAGTTTTATGGTGTCCATTCTATGCTTATCCACAATACAGATTAATTTAAGTGTGTAAAAGACAAGAAGTGAAGTTGCAGATGGATGGAAGGGTGAACATATGGAGAAGGACAGTGGTCAACTGGAACCAGATTTACATGGATGGGGATGGAATGGAGTTTGAAGGGTAGGAACTGGGAGGAGGTAGGAGCTTTGAAGTTCTTAAGGAGCAGGGCCACTCCTTAAGATGATCAGCATGTCTCCTATGAAGACAGTCTGAGGGACTTGGGATTGTTCAGCCTGAAGAAAAGAAGGCTCTGGAAGAGACTTCATAGCACTTCTCAGTGCATAAGTGGGGCATTTTGGGAAAGCTGGAGAGGGATCTTTTACAAGGGCATATAGTGCTAGGACAGCAAGGAATGGCTTTAAGATGACAGAGGGAAGGTTTAAATTTGGTTTTAGGAAGGAATTTTTTTACTGTGAGAGTGATGAGACACTTAATATGTTGGCTGGAGAAATTGTAGCTGCCCCATCCCTAGAAGTGTTCAAGGCCAGGTTGGATGGGGTTAATGAAAGGTGTTCTTGCCCATGGCAGGGAGGATGACCTTTAAGGTTCCTTCCAACCCAGAATCATTTTATTGTTCTGGGAAATAATGACTGAACTGTGATGACTGGATAAAGGAGCTGGTGGGGCAGATACAAATGTCCTTAAGAAAGATAAAGGAATAGCTGTGAAACAGCATTATGAAGAAGCCAAGGCAAAAAGGTACTGTAGATTTGCTTGTATAGTCAAGGAAAGCAGTTCAGGGATGAGATCGGACGGGGAGTGTGTTCTGAGAGAGGCCAGAGAGGGGCCGGAGAAGAAATTGCCTGAGAAGCTGGAAGTACAAAACAAGGATTGGCTGGGCGAGGAAGCATTATTTCACACAGAGGAATTCATTGTTTGAATTGTCCTTTCTTTTTTTTTTTTTTCCCCTAAACTGAGAAAATTACATAGTAAAAAAAAAAAAAAAAACACCAACCTCAGAAATTTGGACTACTTATTGTAAGAGCAAATGATAGGAGATTCTGTAGTTCAGATTACCTGTGCAAGTACCTGGTACATGTGCCACCTTTATGAATGCATTGTGGTACTCTAAGTCTGTCATCCCTTTTTTACTGACAACAGGATGTCTATTTCACTGACTGTGTAAAATAAGTTGGATTGTGTTTTTTAAATTTTTTTTAATACAAGGGGTTATATGAATGTCTTATTTGCCTTAATATTTGCCTTGTATATTGTTGTTTGTATAATTTATATTGTATTTGCCTTAAATATTGTTGATTCTGCCTTGGGGAAGCGATAAACTATTGAGATTGCTTTCAGTCCTGTCTTTTATGATTAAACATTTTGATTTCTCTTTGGTGTTCAGTGTATAACCTTTTGGCCTGAATTGTTTTGCGTCATGAAGCCCTGCTCCAGAGACAGAAGTCTTAATTTTCTCATAGGCTTTTCTGTGGTCTGTGTTGGAATATTGTAATGCTCCACAAATGCTTATTTTTAAATGTTTTTGAGGGTATGATGTAATCAATGATGCAAGTTGAGTACTGAGATGCAGAACTTGGTCTTTATTAACTTTGGAAGTCTAACTGGAACAAGTGTAGAACCTTAATTTTAAATTAACTTGCTTTTTTCTTTGCTTTGTGGTTTGTATGATAGTAGTAGAACAGATTTTGTTAATTTTGATTACAAATATGACTAATCAGTGTTTGTTCAAATTAGGCTTTGGAGCCTGCAGGATAAAAGGAACACAGAAATATTTACCATTGGTAATAAAAATAGAGTGAGATTCCCAAGAGTGGCATTTTTCTGTTTCCTGCTGTCTGATCTGAAGCCTCTTTCCCTTCATACTTTCTTTGTTTTTACTTAGAGTTGAAGTGTCATGTGTACAACAGACCTTACAGCCTTATGAATAGCTGCTGATTCATTTCCAGAGCAGATCCCTCCTGTAAGCTGGAGGAAGATTGGGCCTGGGGGTGTCAGGGAAGCGTTACTCAATTACACAATCCAAGGATTGTATCAGAATTCTTGGAGGCAAGGGACATTTATTAACTTTTGATTGACTTTGCAAAGACTTTCAGCCTGGGGGTGTGGGATTCCCTGTAAAAGCCTAGAAACCTTTGAGTTGATACTCAGAAAAAATAATGTTGTAGTTTGATATCAACTTTTCAGTGCTGAGTGCTCTGTTTTAGCAAATGTTTTTAAAGTCATGCCTCTAATATTTTTAATTATAAGAGGTTTTTTATACAGCTATGCATGTAGTATGATACATTTTAAGGATTGTCTTGTAAAATAGCTGTTACAGTGCAGTAAGTAAAATTTTCAATCTTGATTTCTACATCATAAGAAGGAATTGGAATGAGATCAAAAAGGGACTTCGTTGTGATATTGCTGTTGAAAAGGTCAGTCCTTCAATGTCAGTCAAAAGTTTGAGATGTGTGAGAGTGCAAAATGGAACTCAGCTCCTGTGGTGCTAAGTAAGGGATCCATACTGGTTAGTCAATAGAAAACATTGGAGAGATTTTTACATCCTGGAATTCAGTTTAAATCACTTTATTTGAAAATCATATTCTCTCCTTCAGGTTTTTTCCCTTTTCTAATTAATTTTCTTCGCACTGTGCTGTAGTACTGCTTCAATAGGAGTATAAGGGAATGCTCACTACCCTATGAAATATAGAGCCAGTTAAAGACCCTAGGAGATAGTGGCAAATGCATGTTTGAATGTCCTGCTGCTAAGGAGGATTTCTGAATCTGTGTCTGATACCTCGAGCAAGTGTTCTGTCTCTGTCCTCCTGAGATTTTGAGTGAAGTGTTGGAGGCAGTGGCTAGTACGCAGTGCAAAGTAACCAGTTTTGTATGTTAGGTATGTTCAAAGCATGTGTATGACTGGACTTTCCTACTCTGAAGATCTTGCCCAGGCTTACATGTAAAACAGGTGTTGAGCTGCTTAGTTCTGACGTACACTGAAGCAAGGTTGTGAGTGAACTTTTCTGGTGATAACGTAAGCAACTAATGGCTGAGAGAGTTGTAGGAACACACTGTGCACTCTACAGTCACTATTATAAAAGATTATTTAGAGTTATGACTCTGCATATTTACTCACTGGAGTAATTCCCTCTGGCATTCTATCTAGTATGATGTAAAATTTAGTCATGTTATTTGCAAAAATAGGTGATTATTTTTACCATGGAAAATATAATTAAAATATTTGGGGAATTGCAACAAAAATGGTACAGTTTAAAGACTGTTTTGTCTGTAATTCCCTAAATATCATTACAAGAACAAGCCATCATAATACTGGAAAGTAAACATTCTCAGTTTTTACATCATACTATAACTTTAGCCTGCAACCTGGAGAAAGCATAATGAGAACCATTTACTTAATTTAGTGGCGTATTAAATGTTTGTATTGAATTAGTGGACTTCAGAATATAAATTCTCTGTTATTTTGTAAATATTTGTGTTTATTCCTGGCAAATCTTTTTTCTAGACTCAAAGTAGACATATGTCATGAAATTAAGCAAATTCCTAATCACATCTGGATAAACAATTAGTCAGTGAAGTCTTATAAAAAGCTCTGTAGGTGGACTTCTGAGAATTCAACACAAGTCCTGATAATCTGACGTTATTGCATGCCCAGTTACAGTGAACATTCAGTTGTGTATATGTGGCATGGGGCAATTGAACATAGCTTGGGTTAATTTCAACGTGTTTCATTGCTGGCTAAGGAAGGTTAGATTAATTTTCATTTTTTGTGGGCATTATGTACAGTTATTGAAGGTCAGCTGATGCACAGTTAACTAGAGAGTGTAATCTACTTGGACTAATCAGCTTGCCTGAGTGTGGCTGACTCTCCATGTAACCCTATGTAAAATTTGGGAGAGAACAGTATTTGTCTGAAACAAAAACACTTAAGGACTACTACCTGCAACTAATTTTTGATACAGGTGTAAATTGGAACACGTGTTTTGGGAAGCACAAATAAAATGGGTGAAATCCTCGTTGTAAAATACACAAATTTTGACATTCAGATAGAAGATATCATAAAGGTTGCTATAGATGTAGCAGATAATTATTTTAAACAAGAAGAGAAACATCAGTTTTATGATGATCTTTACATGTTTGTACTATTTTGTAATGAATCAAACAAAAATTAGAAAATCGACAGTAGTTTTAAAGGTGACCCTATAGAAATAGCCTCAGTTATCAAAGACATTAAACTTGCTGTACAGAACTTAGAAGTTTTATTTGCAAAGTGACATTCATCTTGATAGGAAGAATTCAGTTTAGTTTCATGTGCGTGATTATGATGAATAAATATTCTGTAAAGTTACATGCACATTCTTTAATAATGCTTTGAAGTTACACATTTTTAAATGGATTACTTTCAGTGGGTTTGCACATATATGATTATTTAAAATTATCATCAACATATTTGCTTCCTAAAATAAGAAATAACAAGGGCCTTAATGTTAGGGTATTCACATACAATAAAATACTTACTTAATGAACTCAGTGATTATAGTAGTAAATAGTGGGTCCACACAAGACAAAGTAGCTCTTTTTTTCTTTAAATAATACCTGATAATTTTTGGGCTAGGTTTACCCCATTAAGGCTAACAATAGCTTTATGATCCTGTCGTAGTTATTTAGTAATGTTCTGTGGTTAACTTGGTTTTTTCATAATCGTTGTTAAGTGTTTCATGAATCTTTGTAAGTTAAAGATGTTTGTATTTTAGGGGAATGGGGTGGGAGTAGGTTGTGGTCTGGAGTACTGATTGCTGAAATGTAGTGGTGGGCTCCCACTTGCGATTGCTTTGCAATAACTTTCTGAACTCTCAGCATAGTTTAATAAATTCAGCACTCTTTTAGCTTACTAACACACTTCTCAGTGGTGTATTAGCATCAGATAACTTGAAAGTTTTGGGTTTTTTTTATAAACACCTGTGTAGAATGCTTATGTATTTGGTTGGTAATAACTCAGATACTTGTCCACTGAAAAAGCAGAGAGTTGTCTTTGAGAATTCACGTTAAAATCTTTTAGAAATAAGAAGTACCTACTTGACAGTCAGTGTCTTAGAAAATGTGGAAGAGGATGTTTATTGTGAGTAAACAGTAGGAATAATAGCAGTGGGGGGAGCTCAAGTTCCTTGTAGTATGAACCTGGAAGACACAAACCTAAGTGAATGTTGGATTATGGTGAGATAGCAGTTTAGTACTATACAGAATAGTACTATACAGAATACTACTGTCAGTATAAACTTGTGTCTCAGACACAAGTATTATCATGTGTGCCAAAGCATGCAGACAGTAATGTCAAACATGTGGCCTGGGAAGGCCACTTTTGGTTCTGCAGACTCTAATTTATGGTCTCCCATGGCAACTGTTAAAGAGAAAGAAAAGGATTATGAATTGAGATGTGTCCCAGGATCATATCCTATGAGTTTAATATAAAGGGTTTGTTTTTTTCTGGACGTAAATCACCTGTTCACACAAGAACAGATCTTCACCTTGCTGCTAAGGTGCCTTCCTCTCAGTTGTGTGTTTAATCACAGAGATTGGTGAGTTAGCTATTATTCTATTGGGAAACAGGACAAAAACTCAGTAGTTTTATGGCCTGGACAAGTGGCTACCAATGGTTAGTGTGCCTGCCTGTATAGGTGCCTTGGTACCCAAACTAAGGAGGAAATACTGTTAGCTACTCCTTATTCCTGCTTCAGTGTGTATATGTCAGTCTTGATGCAAGTCTAGGGTATTTGAGGCCTGAACCATTTCAGATGCTTCTGGTTTCTCTTCAAATGGCATGTGATTGAAATTAGAAGGGTATCATCCTTAATTTTTAATGCTTCTGTAGTGTTAGAATATTCCCAAAAAGATATGTAGTTTCTGTGTCTCCTTTGAGCTAGAATAACTTTCAGTTTGAAAAAAAAGCAAATGGATTGTAGCAAAGCTGCAGAGAATTGAGAAAAAACTCCAAAATGAGCTTGTGACTTGTGAAACAATTTTAATGTTTCACAGTAGAAAGATTGAGCTATAGTTCTAAAAGGTGGGTGTTATCAACTGCATCTCAGGAAAGACTGCAAAGATCAGCTTTAGTCTTCCCTCCAAAGAACTGCCCTATAGATATATATTTCTAGCAGTGTTACGGTTTAGATCTTACTTTATATGTGCTTATTTTCATTCATCAGTGATTTATGATCGGCAAACAGCTGTAACTGTATTTGTCGTATAACAGAGTGAACTGAAAATCATAGCACACTTATTTTAGGATATTTAAAAATGTTTCGTTTTAAAGTAAGTAGAAGATACAATAATAATAATAATAATTCAGTTTTGTGAGGTTTTAATTTTTTCTTCAAGATAGGTAAAATTTAGCTTGGTTGGTTAGAGCATACTGCTAGTAACACCAAGGCTAGTGGTTTGTTCACCGTGTGGGCCATTCATTTATGAGCTGAATGATGATCCTTGCAGGTCTTCCAACTCAGAATATTCTGTGGTCCTTTGTGACACTTCAAATATAACTTCAAATATAACAAATGTAATTGCAAGTTGTTGTGGTTCAACAGGTTATCAAAATAAAGCACTCAGGATCCAATTGTGTAAATTCTACTAAAAAATTAGGCATGACTCACTAATCTAGCTTCAGTTTATTCATTAATTTGATTATTTGCATGGTCAGTTATGATTATCCAGTATCTGTAACATAGGGGCCATGGTTCACCTTTACGTTAGCAACAGCTGGAACAATAGTGCTGTCTAAATTCTAGTCAAAAGTTTTGTATTAAAGCCTCAGTGAAATTGAGACTTATAATTAGCCTTCTCTTCCACAGTAGTGAGGTTCAAACCTTTAAGAAGAGAGGTTGTCATTTAGAATGAAGTACCTGGAGAAAAAAGTACATGAAAGATATAGAACATCTATGGTTTGTCAGGGGTGGAAGGATTCAGTGTGGATTTTTGTGGTATGACCCTTTGAGGACTAATTTAACCTTCATGAAGGAGTTCTTGGGCCTTCCCCATATGCCCATAACATAGCCAACTTGGCAGTGCAGCCAGGAACTTGGAACTGTGTCCCTCACCTAAGACGTTAGGTCTTTTACATTAGCTTGTCTGTTTAGAATTTAGAGATTTAGATATAGGATGCACATGGATTTTTATTTGATCAGTTAAATGATATCTGCAACTCATAGTAATAAAGTTCACAAGTGGGAAAATGCAGATTTTGCAGTTCTGGTCATTAACTGATGACCAGCTTTCTCATATTGGAAGGTGTGAGTTGTTTATATAAATATGGAAAAAATATTTGCTGTACATTAGTGAGTAAAGAAGCAGTAGCAATGCATTTATCCTCTCTCAGGTTTTACCAGTCATTTCTTTGAACAAGTATTGCTAAGAGCACTTTTTTCTTTCACATATTAATGGGTTTTTTGGCATGTTTTTTATTTGTCAACTTCATTAACTCCTTGCTTTTGTATGTGAGTTTGTATATGTGACATAATTAGAATGTACCTTCTGGAAAGGCCATGTGAATATTTTAGTAAGTGAAGTTGAAAACAGGCTTAGCTAAACCCAAACTAAGCTCCTCTTACACTGAGACTTAGATTTCTGCATTTCTTTGATGTCAGTTTAAATATCTACCTTTTAGAAAAATGTAGTTGTTTTTCATTAGTAAGGGCTTGCTCATCTCTCTCTTTTCCCACCCTCCCCCAGAATTTTGAAATTGGCTATTTAATCACTAACTCTTATAAGCCAGTGAAGAAGCCACATCATGAAAGACTGCTCAGGGGGTGCAGGGAAATAAAAATCTTTCTTGTCCTGTTTTACTTTGGAGCATTGACAGAAGGTACTGGTTGGGTGAAGTATGAATGAGGCTTTGCAAGTATGTGACATGAACTAGATAGTCCCTTTCTTGCCTTGGAAAATATAAAGAGAAGTTTTTTGACGTCAATAAGTTGGATAGGTTTGTGGGAGAAAACTTGGTTTCTGAGGGAGCATTTGTTGTTGATTTGCAATGAATTTCATTGTGTGTTTTATGGTATTGCAGTGCTTGATTAGAAGTATTTATAAATTATTTGGGAATACTGACTTTCAAAATATGTTGCTAAAATAGATCCTGAGAAATGTTTTGGCTGATTGGAAAATATTAACAACTTACACATTTCAATATAATAGAACAGATAATTTGGCCTATATCTTTTATTTTCTTGGCTTTTGGGGTAAAATGGATTAACATGTATGAATGTGTTGTCTTGTTTTCTTTCTTATAATAAGTTGTAGCAGTTACATGGTCTAGTGAGGACTTTCTCTCTGTATGGAATATACAGTTTTTGATGAGACTCTGCTCCAAAGCAAAATAGAAACAGTGTATAGCATCTCTGTTTTTTGGAAATCTTACATCAGTAAAAATCCTTAATCTGACTTTTGAAAACAACATAGTGATATTTGTGGGGAAAATTCAAATCAAAGTGCCCTAGACCTGTAATTGAAGTGTGAATTTATTTTAGAAGTACTGCAGTGTTATAAAGCCGAAAGAACTAAGTTCTGTTATTTTAAATTAAAGCCTATTTAAATGGAAATATTTTCTAAGGTGTGTCCACTTTGACATATGATAGGATTCAGTGAAGCATTCTAATTTTAAAAATTCTCATTGAGTTAAACAGATAGGTGTTTGGGAAGAGCATAAATATTTTCTCACTAGCCACCAAAGGTGAGGGAAGTGGGATTTTCACCAGTGTCTCCCCCCTGTACTTTATTTGTAGGGGTCTCATGTGCTGTAATGTGATTTGAATAATGTCCTAAAACTTCTGGCCATTAAATTACTTATGTTTCTGTACATGTATAAGTTAGTAGCTGTAAGATACCTTCCAGTCTTGTATGTTTCTTGTTTTTCCAGTTATTTTCTAGATCTTATCACACTTCAGAGAGCCTTAGACAGCTCTGAACTCATAGAGTATTTAAAATTTTTGTTAAATAGGCAGATTTATTAAGATATGGCAGGAGATGCCAAGGACTTTGGGAGAAGGTTCAGTTGCCTTGTCACTAGCAAGATTTTTTTTTCCCTTTTTTTTTCTTTTTTTCTTTTTTTTTTTTTCCCAAAAGACTATTGCATGTTTACCAGATGTGTTTTTGGTAAGTACAAGACGCAGAGAGTTGTCTGCGGTTCAGTTTGTTATCTCTCATCCATAACTCTGCCTGCTATATTTTTTTTTTCCAGGTTCGTATGACAATTGTAATATGAACAACTATGGTTATTCAGCTGCCCAGTTTTGAGTGTGCTACAGTTAAATTTCCCTAAGCTAAAAAAAAAATACTCTGGGTGCAATGTTTATATTAAGACCAGCTAAGTAAACTACAGTAGTCAGTGAAGTTTAGCTCAGTTTACTAATCTCCTGTACTATAAAATTGGCAGTTTAATTATATGAGTTTGACAGTGCAGTACTGGGGAAGCATAAAGGCTATTAATCCAAGTTTTAATGGATGATGCGAAATTAAGCCTCTCTTTTTAGAGTACAAGGAGGTTTATTAGGAGTGACCATCCTTAGTCAGTGCACACCATATCCTAAATTATAGAACAGGTACTTTGTTTATCTGAACAGCAATACTTTTTCCACATTACATAGTGCAGAAGCTTTGCAATTACTGACATTGAAAGAGTCTAATAAACTAGTTTATTCAGAACTATTGAGTTGTAGTGAAAAGTAGTGGATGTACACAGCTATGATCTTCTCCAAAACTGGAAAAATAAGGAAAAATGCTTTTATTTAAAATTAGTGAATGAAACCTCTCTATCAAGTTTTATTTACCTTTTGTTGTAGGAGCCTCCTTAACACTGCAATTTAATTTGAATCTGTTAAAAGGACAGTCTTTAAAAAAGATCTGTGGTAATACTGTTGCATGCAGTCATTACACATTGACTGAAGAGTCCTTTCTGGATTATATATCTTTCCCTTCCCATGTTTTGTGTTTGAGGTGGAAAATACAGAGTTTGCATTTGTTTTAAATCATGTTACCGAATAGATTGTCCTATGCAGGTGTTTAACTGTGAAAAACACAAAGGAAATCTGAAATCCTCTAAACATTTACTACTTTCACAGTGGTTCTTCTCTTAGACCTCATTTTGATACTGCTTGCCCAGCTACCCTTGTAACTACAGCTGTAGTTTACTCAAACTAAAAAAAGATTTTAATTTAGGTGCTGTTACTGGGAAGTGTTACTGGCCAGAAATTTTTATGATTGGCTTGGTATCATTAATCTTGTCTGAGTGTGTGTCTGTGTATAATACAAAGACAACTAACAAATGTATGATTTGAAAACCAGATTGAGTAGCAGGCAGAAAAAACCCCAGGCAGTAAAACTGTGACTCTTAACAAAAAATGTATTGATTCTTAAAAAAACAGCCTTTCAGAATATTTGATTATTTCACTATGATGATGTCAGTTTCCTTTCAGTGTGTTTTCTGAAACAATGGAGGACATGCATTACTGTGTTAGAAATTACTTTATTATTTTTCATAAGGATTTGTTTATCCAACTGAATGTATTAAACCAGTGAGAGACATACTATGAGACCATATGTTAATATTAATGGTAATCACTCCTCTCTGTACTTGAAGTTATCTCTAAGTATAATTTCTTAGCTTTTCAAGTTCTTAGCTTGAAGAGTGTGCAAAGCCCAGTAAAATTATGTAGAAGATGGTGTGACTAAAAAAAGGAAAAAAAAACGTTTTAAAAGCTTTGCAACTTTCAAATTTTTCAGTACCTTCAGCAGAGAGTCTTTCTGCCTAGTCAGGTGTCATACCCAGCTTAGAATCACAGGATTGTTTTGGTTGGAAAAGACATCTTAGATGGAGACCAACTGTAGATCACTGAGTTCAACCATTCCACAGCTTACACAGTTTGTGCCTATTGGCTCTTGAAATTGTGTGAATGATTAATCAATTGTTAATTTAATTATTAAGAAACAAATTGTTAAGAAACACCCTAACTACTTCTTGAGAGATTTTGGTTGCATTGTAGCAGAAATGTTGACAGTAAGGAAATGTTTTTGAAGTTAACCACTAGAATAGTTTTGACATGCAAACTGGTGTTTTGAAGAATGCGTTATTACATTCTGTTGGTTAGGCCTTGCCTTAACCATATATTTTGCATTTAGCTTTGGATTTTCTGTGTGCTGAATAGGTTTCACTGAATTCCTGTGTGAGGTTATATCTTTAAAAAAGTCTTACGTTAAGGGCTGGAAATAACTACATGCAGTTTAGTGGTCAAATGCCTCTCCCTGTTCAGCACATCTTATATTGATCCGGCATCTCTGCCTACCACCCTTTAAAACTCAAGATAACTTTCTGCTCCTTTACAGGCCAGTGAACACATCTGCAGGATCCATAAATATTACTGAGAAATATTGCTGCTGAATCGCAGACTTTACCTGCCCCTTCATTGAAGTACTGCTTAATTTCTAGTATTTGCTAGTGCTGTTGTTTGTGAGTCATGAATCATCTTGGGTCATTAAGCTATTTGAAGAGGATTACTTGACAGTGTTGAAGGTGGTGCCAAAATATTCCTGACGTTTTATGTAGAGGATGTTATGCTTTAGAAGGCCTTTACTCTTAATTTGGAGTTTGGAGGTCAGGCTGTCCACAGAATAAAATTCAAGTTACAGAAGAGCTTGCCCTTGATACCTGAAATAAGAACCTGTATAAAATGAGCCACTTTCAGTGAACAGTAAGGATTAAATTAAAAGAATGCCATATATTCATCTACACAGTGTTGCATGATGGGTTAAGTATCTCCATATATACACAGAAGTTTCAGACCTCAACTGTGAGTTGTTTTCAGTCAGTTTATTCAATAGACCAAAACCACCTTCAAATGAACAGTTAAGGTTTACTTGGCAAGTGAAATATCAGGTGGAGTTTGCGTTTGGTTCGCCAGAGAGCAGCATGGATAATTCTTCTACAGTATAAACATAGAAATCATGGTAATCTTGCTGACATTCCAGTCTGCAGTAGTAGTAACTCGGTTAAGTCTTAGGTGTTATTCTCTAAAGTAGTACCAGTGAAAATGGCCAGTGGTTGCCAGGGTTGTTATGCTGCTGTGCTGCAAGCAGTGTAAAGTCAAGTTTCATGGATTCTGCCAGACAGTATGATAGAAATCCTTCAGTGACCTTGGTGTATTTTAGTGATTATATGTCTTCATTTTAATTTGGATATAGTATGTGGTGTTACTATATGTATGTAAATACATATATATTCTCAGGTATGTGGGGACAGTCAGGGTGTTTGACAGTTGGTGAACATTGGGATGTGAGTATTTGAAGTGACCCATTTCCCCCTATAGACCAACTAACTCTCAATAAGATGGTGGAAACAGGTGACACAGAAATTACCTGCTTTGGATCATGGATAGTCTCTGGAGTAGTTGGAGGTGAGAGGCCTTTCATCAGAGTAATTTTCATCACTGATGATAAAGTTCATATGACCTTTCTCTCTTTGTTTGGGTTTCGTTTCTTTATTTGGGGGGGTTGTTTGCTTTTGTTTTTCTTTGTAGCTTTTTGCCCCTACATATCTGGGTTAAGGTATACATCTCAGGTTTAAATTATTACTCTATAATACATTAGAATTTGGAAATATTGATAGATAGGGCAGAAGAATTCAGTGTAGCTGTGCTCTCAAACATTATGTCCTTTTCTCACCACTGCTTTCACTGACACTGACATTGATGTAGTATATTGCTGGTGTCCTGTCCTGAGGTAGCAAAAGGAGCAGGATTAATCCTAGTTTTTGTTGGTGTTTATGTAGTAAATATTTCTCTTGATCTTTGCATGAAGCAGTGGGGACAGCCTGGAAGGAAACCTAGCTAGTTAATACAACTGAGAGAAAAGGAAAGCAGTAAGAAGTAAAATAGTTGAATTTGGGAAAATATTTTTGCAAAACAACATTTTGAAGAGTTGCTGGTTACAACAGTAGTAGGAAAGGAAGTATATTTGTTTTTTCTTTAGAGATTGGAAATATACAGAAAGAGGCAAAAGGAGATAAAGAAATGGTTAGTGCCTTTCTACTGGTTCTCAATCCAGCTCTTAATTGCATTAGAAAATTAAAAGACAGATTTTTTTCTTGAGTACCCCCTTTCAGGATAAGATTAGGTCATCTCATACTTACCCTCCTGTTTGTGTACTATATTGTCTTTTCTCATTGAAATAAATAATGAATTGGAGACAGTGCTGTGAGAGCGGTAGCTTTCGGTGGCAGTCAATTCAGCTGTTACCTGGAACTTTATCCTCTGCTTTATGTCAGCACCTTTAGTGCTACTACTCTCTCTCAGCATCTCCCATTCTCAGGTTGTCCTGCATTTATTGTTTAGTATGTTAATTTCTATTTACTCTTCCTGTTTCTTGATGTGTTAATTTACAGAAGGCCATGGGACTAACTTTGTCAAATGATCATGTTATTTCTTGCTCCATTTTTTCTGCTTATGTACACAGTACAGTAAATGGTTTAAATTCTTTAAGATTGTGAACAATCTAGATTTTAAATACGCGAATAATTCTGAAGTGATTCAGATTCCTGCTTCCATGTTTTTAATCTAAACCTACAATACAAAATTTTTGTAAAATTGCCACGCTGATGCAAAAGTAAATGAAACTGAAATCTTCCTGATGTATAAAACACGTTTTCTAGGCCTAAACTTCCTTTGTCAAAGTGTGATAGCATAATGGTTTTTGTATATTCACAGAGGCTTGTTTGCACTTTTGCTATATTTCTGTTGCAAATCTGCAGGAAGTTAGCAATGACCATAGCTCAGCTGGTGCACAGCAGCCTGATGAAAAGACCTAAGCCGGAATATTGGCAATATAAACTCATTCAGCAGTTCATCAGGGAAACAATCAAGTCCATACCTGAAATAAGTAGTTTTTCAAAAGTGGTGAAAGAGTAGTTCATTACCTCAGCTATATGGCTGCCTTCTAAACCATAAGTTGCAATAATTTCTCATTCTCAGGAAAGATGGGATAATTTGTGGGTAAATACAGTTATGTTTATGAGTTTATATAAATAGTTGTGGTGGTTAACTCTATCCCAGCTGGAACCAGCACCTTAGCGTATATAAGTTGTACCTTTTTCAGGATAATCAGCAAGTGTTCTGTGCTTTCTAAGGAGAATATTGTTCCAAAAGGATATCAGGGTGGAGAACGCAAAGGACTTGTGATGTATGTAGGAAATTTACTTTGTATACAGAACAAAACATTCAAAGCATTTGACTATTAGTATGAAAGGAGCAAATGATAGAGGAGGCTGGCCTTATTGACAGTGTGGAGGAGGTGGATTGAAATGTGATGTGAGACAAAGCATGTAAATGACACGGGAGAAACCGCAAAATCTTGCAGCTGTAACGTTATCGGGTAGATGTGGAAGCTGGTTGAAGATAGAAGACAAAAAAGGTGGACTCAAAATGCCATGATGACGGTTCTAACAATGAATTATGCTGTGGGGCATGAAGACAAAATCCGTCTGAAAACAGAATGTAAATGACACAATCAGCTAAAAGAAAAAGGTGACTAAATGGAGCAAATGTGACAGAGGGCTACTGAGATGGTTAGGGAGCTGAAGCATGAAATTTAGAAGGAGAATCTGAGGTTTGGTTGCTGTGGTGAAGACAAAGCTAAGAGATGGATTGAAATGCTGTCTTTAACTGGCTAATAATGACCATTTATGTAGAAGGCAAGGCATACTCCTCTGAGGTGCAAAACGAAAGAAGCTACAGCTGCTGTTGCAATAAGGGAAATGCTGACGGGGTTTAACTGCGAAAAATTCACAATGAATCTCCATTCTTGAAAGAATTCAGATTTTGACTGGGATGGCCCTTAGTAACCTGACATAACTTCGAGATTGCTCTTGCTTTGAGCAACGGGTTGGTCCAGATGTCCCTCTAACAGTAAAAAGGCTGATTTTGTGCCAACTTCTGTTTAGAATCATTGTCTATACTTGGTAGTAACAGGAGTTATCAAGAGGAAGCTTTGTTAAAATACTGGTCCAGTTCAGTCTTACTTGGATGATGTATTCAAGATAATCCAACTGTGAATACAAAGTTTCATTTAAGCACAACATTTGGAAGTTACTCGCCTGTCTAAGAGGAGTTACATGGTACCTCTCATGGATTTGATGGAATTAGATATTTCAGTTAGATTAAGATGTTTATCTAAAAGGTAGCTTTTGAAATGTAATTTCAAATTTCTAGAACTGATTCGCTGTAATTGCATATCCAGTTTTTGAAATTCTGTGTTTAAATGATGAAAGAAAGAGTGGGAATCATTGTACTAAAGTAATTTACCTAGAGGTGTTTCCTGCTGGGTGTTACTCAAAGCAATCAGAAGCTCAGTTTCTTCCTAATTTTTTTATTCTTTATTTCCAGTTCCTAGGGATGTACCTTTTTTTGTAGATGGAGACTATTGTTATATCTTCAACAATATATGTTCTTTCACAGTAGATATTTAGAGAATATAATTTAATATTTTTTAAAGAACATACTTTATTTTAGATACTGAAAAGTTATAGGCCAGTTGAGAACCTAATTTTGTAGGCTAGAGCAAGAAGAAATGCACTGTAATGTAAAGCAGTGTTAGACATTAAAAGCTAGTTATTGGGTAATAAGAGTTCTGAAAGACGAAGCCACAAATAATAAAATATTGTTAAATATTTTATAATTTAAATATTATCTTTTAATATAAAATATTTTTAATATTTTATATTTCAAAAGTTTTATTTTTAAAATATTATAAAATAGCAACTTGTTTAAAAGCCATGAATAAAAAAAGAAGTTACCACTTGTGGATATAAAGTTGCTATCTAGTGTCTATATAGCATATGGAAGGTTGGGAATACCTGTCAGGAAATATTTGATGACCTTAAGAGCTGCAGAAGTAGAGGTAGGATAAAATTCAAGTGCAAAATGTTGGTACATTTAAAGATTCATTACTAAAATTCACGCTGTAAACAGTTTTTCAGCATGATATGTCAGAGGAAGCGTAAAATCTATGTATGTTAATGTTAATAATTACAAAATACTTAGTCTTCAGTAAAAGGAGACTGTTAAAATGCATATGCAGTTTTATTAATCTATCAGAAAAGCTAGGTCTTTGTAGAAATATTAAAGTATCAGAGTATGTGCATTGACAATGTTTTGGTGTATGATTCTTGGTGCTTGATGTATGATATGCTTGGTGTATGATTTTGGGCTTAGGAAGATAATCAGATGGTATCAAGTGTAGAGGATAGTAAGAAAGTTGGGAAAGTTTTTTTTATGCAAAAACTTACTTTTGCAACAGAGGGCTCTCAGCATAAGTTACAGTGAAGCTAATCTAATTTAAACTAATTAGAACTAATTTGTTTACACGACTTCTGGGCTACAGCTGGCTCATGTCCGACTAGCTCAGAGTGTGTACAAGTGGTGCTCTTTAATATTTGACATATTCATGCAGCAATTCCCAAGTCTTTTTTCTCTCGTGTTCCATTTCTGAGCTTGGAACCATGTTTTGGATTTTTTTGGGGTTTCTTTAAGTGATTCTCCTGCTGTTAAGTTTGTCAAGAGTATATGCTGTTTGTGTTCTACAGCCCTGTCTTTAGGGGCTTGCAGAGGGGATGGCACAAATGAGCTTCAAATTTTCTGGAAGGAGTCACATCTGGAAAGGAGAGGAGCTACAGGCCAAGAAGATGCAAGAAAAAGGGAACATAAGCTGTCTGTGAATAATTCCAGTCTGGAAATTTATATAAAGCTCTAGAAATCAAAAAAAGAATGAGATACTGGAATTACCTTCCAGTAAGAATGATGAAGGCAAAATGTTTGTGAAATTACTAAATGCTTGGAATACATTATGTGATATAAATGATAATGGTCTGGACTTCATGATCAAGGGAAATCCTTATTTCTTAAGAAAACACTGTGAAAATTGTTTCATAATTTCTGATGTGAAAATAAAAAATCTGTAAGTAACAAAAGATACAAGAACCTGAATATTATATTATGGGAGTAGTCTATTTAGCCGTATTCCGGGTAATGGAATTACTGGTAGTTTTACACTGTATCTGTCTTTGAAAGGGAACTTAATATCTAATTTATTCAGGTGGCCTTCTAAATGTATACTGAATTTTTACATTGATAGCTAAAATTTCTGTTCTTTTGTGGTTTGGTGGTTTTTTTGTTTGTTTGTTTGTTTGTTTGTTTGTTTTTTTCTGTTGGGAATGTAGAGGCATTGGTTCTACGGTGAGATTAATTTGTCCCCCTCACTTTGCTCAGCTGGAATTTACTATTCATACGTAAATCCACTGGTGCTAATAGGATTAAGATTTCTGAGTATCTTAAGGTGGAAATGAAACAAACATTTGTAGTGTTGAGCTGTTTCCATTGAAGGATTTTGCAAGTATAATGCAGGACCAAAGAAGTGCTGTGTTTGAAAGGAAGAACCTGATTTGATGCTGCATTTGAAGATGGACTCTTAAAAAACAAATGCACTTGCTCTGCATGTTCCTTTTCTTTGAAATGAGTACATTTCAAAGAAATTATGTTGATTTTTAGTCAATGCTGCTATAGGAGCTATTTTTTTGAGATAAGAGAATGGCATTGTGCTATGTGATTCACAAAAAAAATCCCATAGTTAAGTTTCCCTGTTTTGGAAAGCTTACTTTCTAAATGCGTATTGTATTACTTAGTCTCTTTACCAAAACTATTTCTGTTGCTGAAGTGCACTTTTTTTCAAAGTAATTGACTGTTTCATTTCTACTCTGAAATAGTTTTGCTCTGCCTTCATGTATACTCAGAGGGGACTTTTGTTTGTGAATGCTTTTGTGAATGACCATGTTTGATAAATGTTAGAAAAGAGTGTGGAAGGAATGAGGGAGGCTAAGTAGTTTTGTGTCCTGTTTCTGTATATCTTAGCAGATGTGCCATCCCATTTCTGTACAAATTTGAAGAAAAATTGAGACATCAACAGGTGAGTTTGCCTAGACCAAAAATCGTGTAGCAAATGAATTAATAGTTAAAAAAAAAAGGCACCATGTTCCTTCTAGCCCAGTTTGGAGGCCCATGCTTTTGCCATGATGTCAGTCCATATGCTTGGAGCCAAAGAATGGGTTGGTTATGATAGAGAAACCTGTATTATGTGAAAATCAGAGATGGTGATGGACATGGTGGTAAATCTTCCCTTCTTTACCTAACAAGGTCAGTGATCCTTAACTGAGGAGAAAATACATTGTGAATTCCCCTATCCCAGGAACGTAGTGAATAGAGTGAATAGCATCATGATACTTGGCTGTATCGTTATTCTTTACTAGGTGTTAATATGAAATTTCAGAACCACTTGTAGTCACTAGTATGCAATTTCTGACCCTTGCAGTCGAAAAAGAATGAAAACTTTCAGAGTACTAACTGATTCTGTTGTGCTCTCTTCCCCTTAAGTTTTTTGATTAATTGGAAATAATTTGAAAATGCTTTGGAAGAAAAACTTTAAAGTTTGACAGTTAGAAAAAATTAAATACTTACATTTCTTAAATTTAAAAAATTTGTGTGAAACTAGATAGTATTTCTACATTTGTAAAATTTAGGTTTGAACAAGCAGATTTGATTGTGTCAGTGAAGTAAATGTGCAAATAAGTATATGTAGATGAAACTTTGATTATATTACTTTAATATTCTAAATTGCTGCTGGTTATGCTACCTTCATTTCGTGACTTATTAAATTGCAACAGCCATTTTATGATCCCTGTTCTATTGAATCAGGGATTTGATAAACCACCTCTGAGTTAAGTTGCTAGTCTGTTCAACTTGCTGACTATCATACATCACTTTCTGTAGTATTTCCCTATCTATGGGGATAAGTTTCTTAAGATTGTGAGTGCTGTGCAATTCCTTAGCTTAATTTCTTACAGAAAGGAACAAGGTTGTACCAAATTCTGAAACTTTTCTGCCAGTCAGCTGTGTCCGAAAGAGAAGCACAGTTTGCTGTGGCAGGCTTCGTGAAGGCTGTCTTGGCCAAAGGTGGCATAAGCATTAACTAGTTCTTCCCAGCCATGCTGTCTCAGAATAAAATCAGTCATAACTTCACTTTATAACGTTGTCCAGCATCATGTAGCTCTGAATTAGGAATGGGATGTTGTGTGTTTTATGTACCATATCTGTTATCTGATAAATAAGGGTTATCCGTAAACTGACAGATAACGGATAAAGGCTGAAGTTCAAATTGGTATGAATACGAAGCTGCATGAAACAAGTTCTCCTTGGTTCTGCAGCACATGAAACAGTTTGCTTTGCTGTATCTCCATGTACAGAGACAGGGAGAAAAACAGAGAGTTCTGGAGTACGTAGGAATTCTCAGATGATGGTTTTAGGCACTGGTTGATGTAAATTCGTCTGGCAATTCTGAGACACCAGTGTGAGAGGGAAAACCTTGAAATATTAGCCTACTTTTGTTATCAGGAGGCACACTTAAAAAAATCTGAAAGAATTCTCTGCTTTCCTAACCTGAAGGCAGAATTCTCACATACTTTCTTTCTAAAACCTGAAAAATCCTTTTTAGTCTGTGATAAAGTTGAGTTTATGTAATGGAGAAACCTTTCTGACCCAAAGTATGTACACAGTAATTTTCTTTATTCTGGTTACTCTTTTATATACAGTGTTATAAATTGATACATTTTTGTTTGTTTGGCTTTTTTGCTTTAAGTTTTTCAACAGTTGTTAGAATGACAAAAATTCCATTCTCCTCTACAACTGTGGAAGTAACTACTATTAGTTTTCATTGGTAGTAAAGTGTCATTTATAAGGTAAACTGCGTTGACTTGCCTACCTTTTCTCCTAGTCTGTGTACTATTTGTTGCAAAAATCAAGTGCTTCAGGTTCTCATACTGTTGAAAATACTTCCCTGCATTTTGGTTTTACTGATAAGACTGTGCTGTAGAAATCGCAGGCACTGAAACCAGCTGCGAAGTCTGAAGCAATGAAGCTTACCGTTGGTAAAGGAGGATCATGCTAGGGAACATTTAGACAAACTGGATATGCACAAGTAAGTCCATGGGACCTGGTCAGGTGCATCCGTGAGTGCTGAGTGAGCTGGCCAATGTCAGTGTGAGACCATTCTCAGCAATCCTTGAAATGTCTTCGTGGTCAGAAGAAAAACTGTTTAGGGGAAAATGTGTTTGACTTAAGGGTGATCAAACACGGGCATATGAGGGGTTGTGAAAACTGTCATTGGAGTTACTCAGAATCTGACAGGACACAGCTCTGAGCAATCTGCTGTAGTTGACACTGCTCTGAGCAGGGGCATTGGACTAGGTGGCCTCCAGGGGTGCCTTCCAACCTTAAACATTATATGATTTTTTTTTTTTAAATACATAATTCCCTTAAGACAGAAAACTGTGTTTTGTAGTCATCACATCTAGTTAGTGCCAGGTATCTACTAGAAGATTCTTTCACTGGATTACTTCTGTCTTCAGGAACTTAGCTTTCAGCTGTATTTTACTGTCAGGAAACACAAAGTCTTCTTCTTGTCCCACTAAACTAAACAAATATAGCTGGAATAAAACAAATCACTATCATGTATTTACAAGCGTAAATGTTCAGAGTTTTAGACATTCTCTTTCTTCCAGCATAGAACAATTTTTGGTGAAGAGGTAAAAGGCTTTACCCATACAATAACATTCTAAAGCAGCATTTAAACTGGAATATGTGGCCCATTGTTCCTATGTACTGACTGTTGGAGAATTCAATCTCATACTACCACCTTGGGTTTTACACTTTTTCAGAACTGAAAAGTAACTTTTCAGGAACAAGAATTTTAAATAACATAGACTCAGTTCCTTTGTAATGACCTGAAAGTGCTATGACTCTTCCAACTAAGCAATTCACTCAGCATTACTTGAATAGAGGTTTCCATGCCTTAACCTAAAAAAGATGAGGTACTTCATTTAAATTTCAAATGAAGTTTTGTATCTTCTGTGGATTTAAGGAAAAAAAAATCTAAGCTAAAACTAAAAGAATTGAGCAATTTGCCAAAATATTTTGTTCAAGGCTTGGGAAGCAAACATTTTTTTTTGTGAATCTGTATGCTCAGTGTTAATAATCGTTAATTCAGCAGCTGAGAGGCATTGTACTTGGTGATCTAAGAGAAGAATTGCTGCAAAAGGAGAAATCTAAACTACAGCTACACTCTGATTAGGGAAATAGAAAAGTCAGATACTTGGATATGTTTCTCTGTTGCGGTGGGTAGTTTCTTGAGTTGGTATGGCAAGCCGCAGCCTTCCCGGAGAGCGCTGTGGGGGTCTCTTAGGGAGAGCAGCCGCGCTGCATCCCGTGGCCTCTTCCAGGCTGCCCCTCACTTGCTCCGGCCGGCTGTGGCTCCGCAACATGGTGTTGACAAACGAGGCGAGAAGGCTCTCCAGACCGGGACTGGAGAAGGTCTTTATTCTATATTTTCTCCCAGGAGCCTAGGGTCGGCCCATGTGCTGGCTCCCAGAGGCTGAGAGCCAGCACATGGCATGGCTAACCCAGGCAGAGAGGGGCTGGTGCCCCAAGGTGGAGAGCGCTGCCCCAGTGCAGAGAGGAGGTCGCACGGTACGGAGCCTCGGTTTATCCGGGGATGAGGGGGGCGGAGAGAGCACATGGACTAATGGTCTCAGAGCATAGGGGTGGTACATGGGTAGAGTTGGGGTAACAGAATCAATGTGAAAAACCCGAGGGAGTGGTTAGGAGTAGGGGGCGGGGAAGCAGGAGGAGTCACATGAAAGGGCAGGTAATTTAGTAAGAAAAGGGATGGGGAAATATAACACCGCATTTCTCTTTCAACTTCTTCATCTGGATGCAGAAAGCTTGTTTCACCGAAGTTCTTCATATTTGTCAAAGCAAGACTAGGAAGCTTACTGTTGAATATTGTATTGAATACTATCACTTAAAGCTGAAAGCTGAATCTTCTACAGTTGCATGAATATGTGAATTGAGAAGAGTAGAAAAGACTTCATTGCATCCACTAATCATGTAGGAAAAAATGTCTCTGTCATTATAGAAATTTCTAATTTTGTTTAAAAAGCCCCTTCCAATTGGAGATGTTGAGATACTCATTTCTTTTTACAAGATGCTTTTAAAAAGCCTCTTGTGGTTTGTATTGGGTTTGTTTTTTGTTATTCTTGTTTACAGTAAATGGGATTTTTTAAAATATGGCTGTTTACTGTACATGCTAGCTGTCTTCAAATAAGTAACTTACTTTCTGCATTCCATCAAAGTAATGCATGAATAGAATGAAAAGCCAAAAGTAAAAACTACAATATGGAATAGCTTTGGAAAACAAAATTTAGTGTAAACTTAATTCTTTGCATAATTTGGTACAATTTCTTAATTACTGATGCCTTTTTAGCTTGTGGTGATCTTTTCTAGCTGTATATACTCTTAGTATATGGTTATGTGGTTAATTGTAACTTACTTGGTCTAAAGATAGAGGATAGTGTTAAATTCAGGAGAAGTTTTTGCTTTGTTACTGTCAGTGTCAAGATTAGAAATGTTAATTTCCTTGGGGCCTTTGTAATCTAACACTCACTTAACTCACTGCTTAACTCACTGCTCACTACTCTTGAAATGAAAATGGAGAAAATGACTACTAGAGTAGGAGTTCAAAAACAGAGTATTCTGCAATTATTGAAAACACTAATTTTGCTAATATGATCAGTGGATTGTTTACACTTTGACTTTGTGAACAGAGAGCCTTAGATTTTGGGAAATATTTTTTTTCCTAAGTCTAATAAAATATGTTGTCTCCATGGTTTAATTGTCTTTGGATTTATTTTGTTAGAGAGCAAATCGGGTACTTCCTGCGTCAACTTTAATAAAGAGTACTGCTAAAGAAAAAAGTGCATAGTCAATTTGAGTACATTGATTTTTTTTTTTAAAAAACAGGAGGGTTTATATCCCCCCCCTTCCCTCCCCTGCAATTTTCTGGGCATCGTGGTATCCCTGCTTGAGTGGGAGACTGGACAAGATAATCTCCAGAGGTCGCTTCCCTAAACATTCTCTGATTTTTTGGGGAAAACAGTAGTGAGATAACTATTACTGGATGCATAAACGCAGTAGTAGTTGTCTATTTCTTCCTTCTCCCTCAAAGGATAAGGAGGTGGAGGGGAACAAAGAAGGGAAAACAAATGTGTGTTTAATGTCTTTGGTATTTGTTGTCATGAACTGTTTACCTCATTGTTACTGAAAGGCATTGTTCAGCTCCAGAGGTGATGTTAGTTTGCAGTCCTGTCAAATCTAAAATGACTTGTTTTCTGCTGTTCTTTGTGTTGCATAGTGAAAAGGAGACCTTTAGAGAAATAGCTGCATGGGCAGACCATTTTTTATGCAGTAATGGGATTAATACATACATCATGGACAGAGATAAATGATAAGCAGCTGGAGCAGGAGAAAGGCAGGTCAAGACACAATATGTGTATTGGGCCTTCAGTCAGCTAGATGCTGTGTACTAAATGTTTTGGGAAGTGTGCTGTCCTCTGCATCAGCAGAAGCCAAATTCTGTAACAGGATGGGACCCCAGTTGGAGTTACTGCTTACATTTATCTAAACTTGTTTTTCCATCTACCTCCCCAGTTTCTTTAAGTGCACAGCAGTGTCTGCACATCCACCTGTCTGAGCAACTGAGCTACAGCTTTCTAACCCTGTGACTCAGCCTTATCCTTGGGAATTGTGTAAAACAGATGGTGAAACATGGAACTAAAGGAACAGAACAAAACCAGGCTAGAATACAAAGACATTAAATTTAAAAACATCCATTTTGGGTGTGGGAAAAAGGTCAGCAAAAGATAACTTGTTTGGTTGGTAATCACATTCGTTTCATGGACTGTTAGAAAGCTCTTTGGCCTTGTCTCTTCCATCCTTGTACTTTGTGGAATTGTTGGGAGATGAGGAGGTAGCCATGACAGATGGGCCACGTTCTGTATTTTTCAAAGAAGTCTGCAAATGAAGTGAAATTTTTTGCACCATTCCTCAGTTCTCAGCTCTTTGTGTCACAGTTTATGATCTGCTGTGCTCCTTAAGGTTAAAGTAAAATCTACTGTATTGTAGACATTTTTTTTCCTTATTTCATTATTGTAGACATATTGACAACAGTTCAATACTGAAATGTCATAGCTAATCTTCTGTTTTCTGTGCTCGACACTCTTTTATTGTGATTGTTAAGTTTGTACTAGAAGTTATGATAAGAAATTACAATGTGTAACTTGGAATTGTTCTTGTTTCTTGGAAAAACAAATGTGAAGCCAGTTCATAGGTGTATTACTTGTGTTCAGCTGGACTATTTCAAAATGTGTGACTTTGTTCAAATAATTAGAAATAAAGGCATTGTTCAATCCTTGTCTACATGACAACACTTAAGACTTTTAATGCAAATTAACAGAAGAAATTAATTTAAAGTGGTTTAGTTGAGCTACCTTAAACATTTGAGTTTATATTCTCTTTCAGAATTATTAGCTTAAATTCAGTTGCTTTTACTGTAAAATTAAGTTGTACTGAGTGAGCTCTACTCAAGTATGAAGAAAATTTCGAAACTGATTTCAGTTAGTTAAGTTTGTTAAAGAAAAAAACACAGATGCATGTTTTAGGCAATTTCTATGAAAAGGAGATTTTCTTCAAAGTACTGTGCTTCACTGTAGTTATACACTAACTGGGTCATGGTATTCCTATCCACATAAGTAATTACCTTTTGTTTTGCTCTAAATTATGACTTCTACAAGTATGTTTTCACTGTTGACTGCTATTCTGTGCTTCTTTGTGTTACTGCAGTACCCAGTGAAGGTGAACTGAGAATGTTTAACATGGACAGGCCACACATTAAAAATCCCCAAGCTTTTTTTGTGCATGACCATCATAATTTCATCTGATTATTCTTGATTGAATGTTTGTTTATGCTGTGACAGTGGTAAGTTTGAAAACTCTGGAAGTTGCAAAGCGTATTCTTGGTGGAAGCTGTGAGCTTGCCTTAGCCAGTGAGTAGCTTTTCAAACTACTTGGTGTAATTCCTGTATAGTTTTGGTTTAGATTTGTAAATCTGCAGGCTATCAAGAGTCAGATGTGGAAGATGGTCAGTAAGGTGAAAGAGACACCACTTTAGAGGAACTTTTTTTTTTTTGGAAATGCATCCCTCCTTTCTGTACAGTTTGTGAGCTTAAGAAACTTCTGTTGTGTTTTTGCTGCAGCTGTAGGAGGACCAGCAACAGCAACAGAAGTTCAGAATTACATAGGGCACTTTTGTAGGTAACACAGTGAACCCATCCCTAGACCTACAAGGACCAAACACCAATATATTTTTTTCCTAGCTATTGAGAGATTCCAGATTATTACTAGCCCCAATTACTTGTGGTAAGCTGGTCTTCATTTGAGCTTAGTTCTTGAGCAGTTATTCCAGCACAGTATGTCTAAATGTTGTGTGTGTTTCAGGGTTTATTAACAACTTTTTTAATGTGTTTGATTTTTTTTCCCAAGCTCTAGTCCCCATTTATTTTCTATGCTGTGCCTTTGAGCTCCTTCTGCTTCAGAAGTTTAGCTGACCAGAGTGTGTGTGGAATTGGGAAAAAGGACTATCTTGGCTGACTAGTGATATTGTTTTACAGGCTTATTGGTAACTTCTTTATTTATAATGTTAATAGGATTGTAACTAAATAGGATAGGAAGATAATTGTTTAAATGCCGTAAAGGAAAACGTCAGGGAATCCTGACACTAGTTGTAGTCACAATGTCATGGAGCTCTACAGTTTTAGCATTGATAGGTTGGATGGAGTGTGTTCAAAAGGTTTATGTAATTCTCAATTTTAGAGCACAAACATTAACTAAAATCAGTTATCAAGGATAGAAAAATTTAATCTCTTGAAGTCTCTTACACAGTTACTGTATTTATTAGACACTAACACTGCAATTGGGTTTTTCTGCAAGTTATCTTTGCTTTTGTGTTCAACCTTTCGTGGCAATGTTTTTGCAAGATGTTAGTAATCCTAATTAAAATTAAATTGCATTCATTATTCAGGGGTTTTTGTCTCTTAAATGTTAGCATACTTTCCTTTGGAGAGTATATCTGCCTGTATGCTGCATAAACAATATATAATACCTTGTGTAAAATGAACCAAACAGAACAAATTTCCAGTAGTGAATGCTATAAAGCTACAAAAATAATTCCATTGCCACTAATTGTGCTGATAGGTACAGCAGGACAGTATAACTGGAGCTCTCTATGTTTCTGCACACAGTCACTAAAAACACTGATTAATTTAATAATTTTCTGCCTGTTGATCTTTAGGCACCTCTTTATCTGTAAGTCCCTCAGCCTAATAATTTTGGAAAGCATCAGCAACTTTCAGTTATAATTTACAAGGGCTGGAAGTCTCAAGACAGTTTAGTTTGTGAAAATTGGTTGTTGAATAGAGGAGATTCTTGTGCTCCCATTGAGAAAGAGGCTGCAGCATGTGCTGTCTCTCTTCACCCAGCAGCTGAGAGGTGTGGGAGTGGATTTGATATGAGAGAGGGAAACTGGATATGTTACAGCGGGCTAGTTGAGAGTGTTTGCATGGAGGAATTGCTTCATTGTATTGAGACGATGAGGGGAAGTAATACAGCAATCCAGAATAAAAGCATCTTCACTACCTGCGGTGCTATACAGCATATGTCTTGTACCCGTGAGAACAGGCAACAAGATGAGTATTAGGAAAAAAAACAAATAACATATTGCTGGTCAATATAAATTCCAATATGAAGAGGCAGTGATGTTCTTTTGAAATGCAGCTCACTAAATCTGTTTATATAGAATTTTACGTTGTGGATTTCTAAAGAAATGGTATACTGGTGCATCTGTTTTCTTAGAGTGTGCGGAAGAAGTTTGGAGGGATTTTAATTGATTTTCAAAGTCAAAAAAGAGGCAAAAATTGTGTCATGAAGACTTGTGTAAAATCAGTTGCTGCCTCAAGAGGTTAATTTCTTACCAGTTTTGTTTTTGTAAAGGTTATGAAGCATCTGAGAGAGTTCAAGGGCAGAAATGCAAGGTTAAAAACTGGGAGAGACTAGTGTATTTAGTGGGTTTTGGTTCAGTTTTTAATCACTAGGCTTTTAGTTTGGTTAAGTTCCAGCTTAGTAGAAGAACAAAAAGTCTTTAAAATACAAGTAGAAGTTGGTACACAACTGTTCTTAGGAAAGGGCAGCATTACTAACAGCTAATATGAGACATTCCAGAAAGTTGAAAAAAACTAAGCTGCTATTTCCTCCCTGATACCTGTCACAACTATTTTATTAACAAATATGGGTATCGCAACTTGAAGTGTTCTCCATTTGACAGAACTGACTTAAATGAACTCTTATATTTGCTTTTGCTCTTCTGTACATCCCATAGCTATTTTCTTTCGATAAAATGAACTGTATCCAATATCAGCCACTGCATATGTACCTGAGCAAGCACAAGGGCTGTACTCACTAAAAAGAGCTTCACTTTTTTCGTTGAAATAAAAATTGTGTGTGGAATACATACTGCAGATGAGAAATAAATGTAAGAGCTACTGAAGTAGGTTGGTGTTTTCCATTTATGTTTGGTTTTCAGTGATGGTTAGTATCATTACTGCTCCACTTAAACTTCACAACATTTTGTACAGTCCCTACTCTCAAGCCTGTCCAGGTCCTTCTGGATGGCATCCCTTCCTTCCAGTGTGGCAACTGCATCACACAGCTCAGACTTGTCAGCAAACTTGCCATGGGTGCACTCAATCCCACTGTCCCACAGATCATGGAAGCTGGATATTACCTATAGGTATCTGTTCTCTGCAAATGGCTTGGTCTGAATTTGGGCATGGTTCAATTGTGTCAATTCACTTTTTCTCTTCCCTCAGGAAGAGTTATTACAGGTGCAGAGCACAACTGGTGCTTACCCAGGTAGAAATCACAGAATCACAGAATCACCAGATTTGAAGAGACCTTCAAGATCATCNACAGAATCACAGAACCACACAATCACCAGGTTGGAAGAGACCTTCAAGATCATCGAGTCCAACCTCTGTCCCAACACCTCAGCTAAACTAAACCATGGCACTGAGTGCCACATCCAATCTCTTTTTAAACACGTCCAGGGATGGTGATTCCACCACCTCCCCAGGTAGACCATTCCAATATTTTATCACTCTTTCTGTAAAAAACTTTCTCCTAATATCCAACCTAAATTTCCCTTGGCGCAACTTAAGACTGTGTCCTCTTGTTCTGTCAGTTGCTGCCCGGAAAAAGAGACCAACCCCCACCTCACTACAACCACCTTTCAGGTAGTTGTAGAGAGTGATAAGGTCACCTCTGAGTCTCCTTTTCTCCAGGCTAAACAACCCCAGCTCCCTCAGA